>JAAAKG020136778.1:0-13090 GCA_010014905.2 Druon quercuslanigerum
CGACATTCGATCGACGCGCCGATCGAATCGAAAAATCCGATTCGATCGGAGCACCGATCGAATGTCGAATATTCGACATTCGACGGACGCGCCGATCGAATCGAAAACTCCGATCCGATCGGGGCACCGATCGAATCGAATTTCGGATCGAATTTTTTTGCACACCTCTATTGTAGATCTATTAAAAATGTATATATTTTTGTCTACAACTTTTTCTTCTATGACTGACTGTTTTCGAAAAAATACGAAAAAGTATGCTACGAATAAAGCTACTCCAAGTACTGCAGCAGAGGATAGTCTAGGAGTCTTCCATAAAGCACGTAGCACTTTTTTGCTTTTAGTCTATCTGTATCCTTCCCTGTTTCCTAAGTATTCTTATCCAAGCGCTACCAAGAGTTACCACTGTAATTAATCCTTCATTTATTATTTCTTTACTGTTTTCTGTAGTTAAAATACAATCTACCGACATGAAGTGCACTGAGTGATTGTTACGCATTTAAGTATTGTCTTTACTTATTTCAATCTAATCAAATGAACCTTAGCGGACCACGGAGCGGTCTACAGTGTATTCTAATTGTAGTTGTACTGAGCAGATGTTCTTCTAAAATCTAAAGGACCCATGATCCCAGCCCACAGTCAACCAGCCACATACCTAACGCAGTTCTCTTTCGGATATCGGACGAGTCAAAACAAATTTTCATGTCAGAATGTCTTCTGCCCGTGTATTACGTGAAAAAATTTATTTACTTGGATATTACGGAAATAAAATAACTGGAAATAAATTTCCACCAAATAAAGACGTTTTAAGTGTATTATTTTTCAATCTTCGTGTGGTCAAGTTAAGTTTACGCGGAAATGCCAGACTAGCATTGCAGGAGATTATTATTTTTTGGGAAAAAGCACGAATTCCAAACTGCATCCAAAAATTAGAATCTTTGTACCAAGAATAGAGAAGATTACAAAAACACGCTGGGAGAACATCGGAGGCTCATAAGAAAAAAGAAGAAAATTTCAACTCGAAGCTCGAGGATCTTTTCGACATTGCACATGCTAACGCTTCAGAAAAAATGACTGTAGAAGAAGATAAGCATTTTTTAATAAATCGAAGGTTAAAGGGCCGACAATGTTTCGTGTTCGGAGTCGATTACGAGAAAGTTATAAGAGAACGAAAAATTGCAGAACGAGAAGAGACAACGTTGATGAGAAAAGAGCGAAGCGATCTTGAAATTGAACAACTAAGTGAGTAATGTATAAAAAAATTCAATCATGCAATTTGCAATACTCCTAATTTTTTTACATTTCAGTTTTTTAATTTAATTTTGCATCACTGAATCTCTTCTTTTTCTTTTAAAGCTAAAACTGCTAAATTCACGTCATCTACAAGCGCCAGCAGTTTGGAATCAAGTACAGATATAAATGTATCAGTTGCTGGAAAATCCACTGATAATATTATGGTACAACCTTGTCTTCCAGAAGATACAGAATTGGAATTTTCATCACCAAAAGCAAAAAGGGCAAGAGGGAACCGTACACTAGTGACTCCTAAGCTTGCTGCGACCTTAGATTAATGTAAAATCAGTGAGAGGAATGCAGTTTATATTCTGATTGCAACTACCAAGGCACAAGGCCATAATGTGCAGGATTTTGTCATCAACAGGTCGACCATTCATATTGCAAAAGAAAAAATACGTGTAGAAAAGGCGACTGTAATTAAAGAGCTGTTCATGAACACGAAATTGGAAGCTACTCTCGTGCACTGGGATGGCAAGTTACTGCCAGCGTTAACACGTAAGCAGACCGTTGATCGACTTCCGGTGATTCTTTCATATGGCGATGCTGAACAACTTCTTGGAGTGCCTGTACTGCAATGTGGGACTGGAAAAGATCAGGCATCTGCTGTTTGTGTAATTCTTGTTGAGTGGGATGTCCAAGATTGTGTTAAAGTATTAGTTTTCGATAAAATAGCATTGAATATTGGTAGTTATAGAGGTGCATGCGTTTTGACAGAAATTTTTTTAGAAAAAGATCTTTTGCACTTTGCTTGTAGACATCATATGTATGAAATTATTCTTAGAAGCGTTTTCGATGAAAAGATTGGTAAAACTACAGGCCCGATTGTATTGATCTTTAAAATTTTTCCAAAAGCTTGGCCTGGAATCAATGTTTATAATTTCCAATCAGGGATTGAAAACGAAAAGGTCAAAGGACACTTCAATAAAGGCGACGTATCTCGAATCCTTGATTTTGTTAAAAATACTTTGAAGGAACAGCAGCCTAGAGAGGATTATAGGGAATTTTTGAAATTAGTAATAATTTTCCTTGGCCAAGTACCACCTCGTGGAGTAGTTTTCCGTATTCCGGGGGCTATCCATCATGCGAGGTGGATGGTAAAAGCTATTTATTGCTTGAAAATTTTTCTCTTTTGTCGTGAATTTGTATTAACTCTAGAAGAAGAGAATGCGATTTGTGATATTTGTATTTTTATTGTTAGTTTTTACGTCGAAGCATGGTTTTGTGCGCCTTCTGCTGCTCAAGCACCTTATCTGGATTCCAGGGTTTTGTCAAAACTTTATGAATATCAAGCTGTCGATACCGGTATCTCTCGTGTTGCATTAAAAAAAGTAATGAATCATTTATGGTATTTAAACTCTGAAACTGTCGCATTAGCCTTCTTTGATCCGAAATTGTCATCAGAATCGAAAATGAAAATGGTCAATGCTTTGAATCTCGAAACAGAATCATCAAATGAAAGTTTGAAACGAGTACAAGTACATATCGATGAAATTCCAGAAATTATTAACAATGGAATTGAGAAATTCGTTTCCGCCGACACAGAACGATTTTTCGAAAGATTTAACTTGAATGATGAATTTCTTAGGACAGAACCGTTGACGTGACCTAAAAATGAAAGTTTTGTTAAAGGGCTTGAATTAGTAAATAAATTGAAAGTTGTAAATGATTCGGCTGAGAGAGGCGTTAAGCTTATGGAAGAGTATAATAAATTATTCACGAAAAACGAACAACAGAAACAGCATGTGCTTCAGATTGTGAGTGATTATCGCCGAAAGTTTCCAGGTTATAAAAAAGAGTCTTTGTCTATGAGTCATAGAAGAAAAAGTTGTAATAAAAATATGTGCACTTTTAATAGATCTAAAACTTTTGTATCAACCTTTTTTGTAAATAAATTATATTTTGCAAAATAAACAAATACAATTGATTTTTTGTATGGTTTTGTGATTCTCAAGGGTCCGAGGGGCACCCTTCCCTTAGTACAATCAAGCCCAAATTTTACACGAATTATTTCGACATAAAATGGAACCAAAATGGGGGGTCGCGTGAAGAAAATTCAAACTTTGAAAATAAGAGCCACCCTAGTGATTCATTCAGGGGCGAACACAATGTATAGGAAAACTAGGGGCCCCTAAATAAATGAGTATGTGAATTCCCAAAGGGTAAAATTTTCGGCTACTTTCTTCTAAAGTAGTACCTTGTATATTAAATGAAAACATACAAGTTCTCTGTATAAAAA
Organism: Druon quercuslanigerum; assembly: GCA_010014905.2. NCBI lineage: Eukaryota > Metazoa > Arthropoda > Insecta > Hymenoptera > Cynipidae > Druon > Druon quercuslanigerum. The sequence goes on from JAAAKG020136778.1 coordinate 3,530, forward strand.
GGCAAATTGTATAAACATGCAAGATATAAATTATCTGTGTCGGTCAATTTCCTTCGAAAAATAACATATTTATTAACATTTTACAAAAATTGTGCATGTTTGTAAAACTCAGGGGCTGTCTGTTCTAATAGATTATAGTAGTCTAGTCTAGCGCTCCGGTTTGTTGCCCCTGCGAGAACTTGTACAGAAAGGTGTCAAATGTTAATTTTTCAAACATATAGAAATATGAAATGTAATTGTGCATCTTCTTTTTCTCATGAAAGAACAGTAACGCAGTCCTCTGATTACGAATATCTTGGTTCACTTTTCAAAATTATGGTCGGTTTTGTGTAAACAATTTTATAAAACAATTTAATAATTTAGTATCAAACATAGTTTATAAAATCATTTTTAACACCGCTGAAAAAAATCAAACTTTTTTGCCTCTTGCATTTTTTTCGTCTGTTAAACCGTTCGCAATCAACATAATAATCGTAATAATTAATAATTCATATATTTTGTTAAAAATGCGTCTTTTCTGGAACAAATTTAAAAATCTTCTTCCTTAAGAATTCAAGAATTTGGTTTCAAAATAATGTATTTTGTTCTAAATACTTATTTTTAGTTTAAAAAAATAACATATATTCAGTAGACAGTACCATTTCTTTTGAACAAATTTGTCTTTTCCCGTTCAAAATTAAACTTTATATTTGCAAATAAAAATGCTTGGTTGAATTTGTTTACAATTCGTCTCTCTGCTATACAAAATTCAACTATTTATTTACAAAGTAATCATTTTTAGATGGAACTTACATTATTTCGTTGGAAAATTAATAATTCACAATCTTGTCAAAAGTTAATATATTTTCTTGAAAAAAGTGCACCATTTTTTACAAAAGTATTTTTTTAGTTGATATGTCAACTTTTTTGTTAAGCATAAATCCATTTCTTGTATTTAAAAATATTATACTTTGTAGAAAACTTACAAATTGGGTAAGAATTAATTTTTTATAAGGATTCTTCATTTGAATTAAAAATACATCTGTTTAGTAGAAAATTTAACTATTTTGTGACAAAGTCCTTTCCCAGTGGCAAAAAATTAAGGTTTTCATACACACGTTTTTGGGACATCCCTAAGACGTCTTATACAACATGTCTTTTCGACATCCTAGGGATACTCTTTAAACGTCTTATGTCAGTGCGAAAAGTGTCTCGAGAACTAGTTCCTCTTTAGGACATTGGACGTCTTAGAGACGTTGATTGGGCTGACAAGGAACATCTTAGGAACGTGCCAAGGACGTTATTGGGATTTTCATAGTTTTGTGCCCACTGAGTTTCTTTTTGTTAAAAATTTTTTTAACTAAAAATTTGACACTCTCACTTAAATATTTATAATTTTGGTCAAAAAATTATCTCATTGCATTGGTCCTAAATCTGAGTATTACGGTACAAACTTTTTTGCGAAAGTTAAGTTTATGACTGTACATTCAATTACTATTATTATTATGATTATTATGTCGATTCCAAACGGTTTAACCGACGAAAAAAGTGCAAGAGGCAACAAAGATTGATTTTGTCTCAGCGATGGTAAACATTATTTTACGAACTTTGTTTGGTAATAAATCATTAAATTCTTAAACAAAATTGTTTTCCCCAAAAACTGGCTCAGATTTCCAAAATGGAACCTAGGTATTCGTAATCAGGGGACGTTTTTTGTCCTTTCGATGAAAAGCTATGTCGGGAACGTATTAGTGCATACGGACGTGTTACTGCGCTACAATTCTCTCATGAGGCAAGGGAGATGCGCATATACATTTCATATTTCTATATATGTTTAAAAAAGTAAAATTTGTAACCTTTGTGTATAGGATCTCGCAGGGCCAACAAAACAGAGTACTGGACTAGAATTTTATAACCGGTTATTACAGACAGCCCGTGAGTTGTGCGAACATGCAAAATTTGTGTACAATGTGAATAAATCTGTTATTTTTCGGAAGAAATTAAGCAAAACAGATAATAATAATTGATATCTTGCATGCTTGTACAATCTGACTTTTTATACAGAGAACTTGTATATTGTCATTTAATGTAAAAGGTACTACTTAGGAGTAAGTTGCCAAAAATTTTTTCCCTTGGAAATCACATGTTCAATGAGGTAAGAGTCCCTAGTTTTCGTATACGGTTTTTTGTCCCTGAATGAATCAATGTCAGACATAGTAGTACCAGGCACTTATTTCTTTTCTCGCTATAGGATCACCCAAAGAAAAATCCGAGCTCGAAAACTGCCTTACCTGCTCCCTACTTCGCTGAATAGTAGAACACATTACTAGAACGACGCTGTCGAAAAAATTGATTTCTTTGAACTTTCACATCCAAAATAGAATTTGTTTTCTAAAAATCAACCTGTAACGATTCTCTTTATACTCATTAGAGTGTTAATACAAAAATCAGACAAAACAGCTTAACAGCTTGCCCTGAATCTTATTTCTACGATTTTGTCTTGATTTTCAGGGACAATAAGCCTTCGTCTTACTTTTATGGCCTTAGCATTGTTCGTCCCAAGTCGGCGAAAATTTTTTGATTCAGAAATTATATTAAAACTGACAAAAAAAAAATTTCTAATTATTAAATTAGTTTTTTTAAAATAAAAATTCAGAATTTATGTGTCCCTGAAAAATTGTCTTCAATAAAATTAAAATTGTAATATTATTTTCTTTTTAGTTGGAAGTCAATTTAAACAAATATATTTTTACGGGCTTTAGGAGAAGAATTTTTAATTTTCCATTTATCCTCACTTGGGAAAGAGACACTTTTTACTTTTATAATTGTTATATTTTAATCTTTTTTAAAGACGCATAGTTGGACGTAGAACAGGGAACTGTATAAAAGTATTGAAATTCTAATTCATAGGACATGGAAATTTTATAAAAAAGGATGTAATTCCGAGACCGGGAAATGAAATATTATCCGGGGAAAATCCGTGAAATGACTGAGAATTTAAAATCGTTAATTGAGTGGGCACTTTATTTTTCCTGCGATATAATGTCTAGAGTTACATTTTTTAAAACAGTTTTAGAAACTCAGAAGACTTTCGAGTTATACTAAAGGATGCAAGGATCTGCTATAGCTAAAGTATGTTTTCGTTTTCTTATACGGAAAAAAGTTCCAGGTAAATCATCAGCTAAGTTTACTTAGTTGTATTTTTCTTACTTAACCTAAATGTTATATATGTGTTATATACGACAAAATACTCTTTATAAACTTTACATTATATATCTATAATTAGGGATAACAGTTTTTCCCCTATTCTTAGGTGTTTCCATTTTTAAATTGTCTCCCCCCCCCCTTTCTTGAACAAATTCCCCTGTTTGAAATTTACTAAAGGGACTTATCTAAAAATTACATATTTACTTAGCGAATGTAAATATGTAATTTATGGCTAAGTTTATTTAGTAAATTCCACGCAAATACAAATCAAAATCCCAGGCTTCTAACTAAGGACGCTTGCATGCATCTCAAGTTTTATTTTTAAATCTTACCAACTGAAAATGTACAAATGTTTACTTGACTGATTTCAAACCGAACTATTTAGGATTTAAATAAAAATTTTAGGCTAAAATAATTTTTCGAAAGAAAAAGTATCACGGTTTAATTAATAATGGTGTTTCTTAAAAGAGAAAATATATATCAATTTGCCAAATATTACTTAGCAATGTCAACTTGTTTTGAAAAAATTAACTGTTATCGAAATTTTTTTATAGATTCAAATTTGAAAATTCAATTATATTATATTAAAGAAAACTGAAAATTCAGTTGTTCAAATATGAATTTTCAACTGTTCAAAATTGAATTTAATTACAAATTTAATTTTCAACTGTTGAAAGTTGTAGAAAAGTGATAATAATTTTTCAAGGTATAAAAATTCAATTCTCGTAAATTGAATAGATATGACAATTGAATTATTAAGTGTTTTAAATTGAAGAACGTTGATAATTAAATTTTCGAAAGTTGAAACTTATATTGTTGAAAATTGAAGATAACTGATAATTGAATTTTATATAGTTTAAAATTCTATTCTTAAGAATCGAAGGCAATTGAAATTATAACTGTTAAATTAACTTTCTACCCTAATTACTTTAACAACCTTCCTGACAGTTCACTTAAGTACAAAAATTACATTGGGGCTTCATGTAACTAAAAGAAAAGTAGTAGGATTTAATACCTTAATCTTAATTGTTCTAATTCTCATTGAGTTCAGTCAAATCAACCACAAATATTAGCTATAGCTAAGAATAAATGGGATCGAATGGTATATCCCTGTATAATCTATTATTATATTTTTATTTCTTTAAACCTCTGTTTTTTCAGGTACATAGCGAAATGAACGTAGTGTCCGGACATTATACGTACTTTAATCGACATTAATAATAATACAACTTGTTTAAATAATTTTATGATTATTTAAATAATACGTGGTTTTGTATACACATATAGCTCTAGGGTGGTCCAAAAAATTATGTTTTCAAATTTTTATGGGGAAACCCCAAAAATTTGTTTGAATCTACACAAAAATAAATGCCGCAAGCTCCTTGAAGTTTACAGCGTATTTCCCATAAGAAGAAAATACGTATTTGTCAATGTTATTCAGAATCCTCAATATTATTTCAATTGCGTTAAAACTCGACATTCCTCTTCATAATTTTAAATTCAAATTGTTTCTGGCAAATAAAATACCATTTCATACTGATAATTAGATGTTCAAATAACTCGTTTAAACAATCTATTATTGTTTTTAGCCATTTTTTCAAAGAATGGAGTTAGAAAGACCCGGTAAAAAAATCCACTTTTTGTCCAATTTTCCATTTGAGAGAAGAGATAGTTCATCAATGTCAACAAGAGTGATTGTTTAAAAAATTTATGAATATTTTAAATAATATTCTCTTAGAAAAATGCTACAAGATTGCAGTTTATAAAAATTCACGTTTAGTCAAATTTTCAATTGAGATAAGTTATATAATGAATTGTAGTCTAGAAAATGAATTGTTTAAACAATTTACTATCATTATTAAGTGAGGTAATAATAAATTCAAATTACCAAAACTAATTGTGTCAACAATTCATTTGTATTGTTAATAATATTCTCTTTGCTTAATTTTTAAAATGTCGCGGTATTTTCTGAAATTTTTAACTGTTTGTCTATTTTTCATTAGGCGTGACTCAATAATTGATTAAATTTAGAAAAAATAATTGTTTAAATAAATTATTATTGTTTATAACAATCTTCATCTATATTAATACCTGCTAGTTGTTTTTTTAATTGTGATTGCTTTTATTTTTTCACTTAAGGTAATAAGTAAGGGAAGTTAATAAAAAAGGTGTTTAAATAATTTAATATTGTTTTTAACTATCTTTTCTTAGATAAGTGCTAAATAGTGGCGGTATTTTCTTTGTATAAAGAAATAATAAGTCAACCACAACAAAAATGATTTTTCAAAAATTATTGTTGTTTTAAGTGAATTATTTTCGCTCTTCTCGCGTCTTTCTTTGGCCGTGTCTTTCTAACTCAAGTCTATGAGAAAAATTGTTAAAAACAATAACAAATTACTTAAAAAATGTATGTGTACATTCATAATTAGCGCCAAAAAACTCGCAAAACCCATTTTTTCACTTATGGGTTTTTTTTAGACCCTACAAAACAGAATTATGGTGTTGACACTTGAAAAGCGATATTTTATTCGTATTCTATGGCTAATTATAAAGAGAAATGTTAAGTTTTAACTCGATTGAGATAATATTAAGGATTCTAAAAAAGATTTACAAAAACGTATTTTTTCTTATGGTGAATACGTGTTAAAGTTGATGGGGCTTGCGGCACCTATAAATATAAGCTAAAAAAAAATTATTTAAAGAATTGCTAATTCATTTTTAGAACACCCTAATATATGTCACTTAAAAAAAGCATGAGAGGCATTTCGTGCAACCAAATTTTCGACCGTTTTGAATATTTTTAAGTACTAATTTGTTTTATAAGAATACTTTTAAATGTTAAAACAAGTTCAAATTGCTGAAGAAATTTTATTTTCTAAGTGGAACATTATATAAATTTCATTCTAAAATAAATAATAAATTATTTTATTTTTGTAATTGATTAAAGAACTCATAACCTCTAGAAAATACGTACATTTTGCGACTTACCTGAAAAAAGAAAAGTTTTCACAAATTAAAATGATTGAAACATTGAAAGCTTTAAAAAAGCTTTAATAAACCGCAATATTGAGTAGAATTCAAAGTCACTTATGGAGATTTCTTTTGGGGACCCATAAGAATGACTTAAAGTCATTCACCTTAAGAATGTATGATTGATTCTTGTTCTCTGAAGAATTCTAAACAATAAAGTGAAATACAGTAGTATTTTCACACATAATCGTGCTTAAATATTATATTTACAAAAAGCTTACTGTTTTTCATGTAAAATCAATGGAAAATTTCATGGTCTTTATTTGAGTCTAAAATATTAACCAATCTGCTCAAACCTTGCAATTTATTTTTGGAATTCGAACAAAACTAGGGTTTGAGGATAAAGAAATTCGAAAAGTGAAAAATAAGGGTCATAATATATTTCATATAATAAATGCTGTGTTTTTCATATCTATGGAGCCGAACTTAAGTGCTGCTTTACAAGATCTTAGATATGTTATGACCATGTATATCTATTCTCTCAAAAACTATTATGTCATAAATATATAAATACACACACACATATATATATATATATCTATGACGCCATAGATTATATGTGAAGTTCCGTAAGGAAAGGACTTACTTTGTATACATGGAGTTATGTAGTGATGCGTAACGAGCATTTAATTTTTTTACCAAAATTTTGTAAGATGATATTAAAACCTCGAACACGACACTAATCACATGGATATGAACGATCACGCAGTCGAGATGATCGTCTCGCCTCGATTGACTCATTTTATTATCAATCCTTGATCTCCATTATATTTTAGTTCCATATTTGAAGGAGGCAAGAAACTGCTTTATAAACCAATGATGGGAAATAAAAGTACAGAATTTGTCAACATGACAAATAGTGATGGGGAAACGCTATATGAGGCAGACGAGATACTACACGCTTTCAGAGATTATTTTAGGGGACAATCCGGAGATGAAGCTATAGGACACCACAACTGCGATGTAGAACACAATGCGTTAGAAAACTCAATTGAGAAAGTCTGTGTCACTGAGGTTAGGGATATAATCAAGAACTTGAAAAACGGTAAGGCTTCCGGGTTAGACAGTATTAACGCTGAAATGCTTATACGCGGTGGCGAGTGCATTCCACATAGCCTATGCGAACTAATAAATTTATGCATCGAAACACGAGAAGTCTCAGATGATTGAAAAAAACGAGTATCGTACCAATATACAAAAGAAAGAGAGATAAAAGCGACTGCAATATTTACCGAGGGATCAGCTTAATAAGTACCGTAAGTAAAATATACTTAAAAATACTTATTCGTAGGGTAATGAAAATAACAGAAGAAAAGATTTGGGAAGTCCAAAATGTCCAAAATATCAGGAAGGTCATGTACTGATCAAATATTTAGCTTAAGGCGAATCACATAAAAAAGTTTGAGAGTAGGAAAAATAGTTTTCTGTGCATTTGTTGACCTAGAAAAAGCTTTCGACAAGGTCGATAGAAGTAAACTTTGGGAAGTCCTGAAAGAGTACGAAGTAAATGGATGTCTCCTACAAGCTGTAAGAACAATATATACGGGTAGCAAAGCGAGTATAAGGGTAAATGGAAAATTGAGTGACTGGTTCGATATTATACAAGGCGTTAAACAAGGACAGTAAGGGTACATGGGTTAGCGTTCGTAGATGATAAGGTTATGATGGCAGAGTCAATCGAAGACTTGCAAAGAATGTTGAATAAACTGAATGTAAGTATAAAAAACATGGGCCTCAAAATTAACACAAATACAACAAAAACTATGGTGTTCGAAGGAAAAAGTGAGAAAACAAAATGCAACATTGTATAAAATGATGAGAGAATTTAACAAGTTGAGAAATTTGTGTACCTTGGTAGCTTATTTACTAGGGATGGAAAAATAGATGAGGAGTTATGGATGGAAGATTTTAATGTGTCCCCTATGGGTTTACATTTTTCTTGTACCTTCTTCCCTATCCTTCATACACCTCCCACACACTTACTTGGTGGTGGGAGGGGGACCTCCAGTTTAAGGTAGGTTCCGAACAACCAAGAGCAACAGCCTTAAATACTTAAAAAACCTTTTTCTCTAGAGGTACTGGTACTGGCAACACATAAGTCTATATTTGTACCGACTGTACTATACGGCAGCGAGACATGGACCTATCAAGAAAGAGATAAGAATAAAACTAACGCGATTGATATGAGATTCTTGCGCATAATATGCGGGGAAATCTGATGGACAAAGTGAGTAACGAGGTAATTCTTAAAGAATGTGGTGTGGAATAGACATTAGTTGACACATGGGAAAAAGTCGGTTAAGATGGTTCGGGCATGTTGAGAGAATGGAAGATAAACGACTAACGAGAGAAGTTTATCAAGGTAAAGTTAATGGCAGCGTGCCCAGAAGCAGACCGTGGAAAGAATGCTTAGAATATGTGAATGAGACCCTAGTTATAAGAGACATAACAAGCCACAGAAACAAGAGACCTTGCACGAAAAAATTCATGAACGTGAAAGAAGCTAGAGAAGTATGCCAGGGCAAAAAAGTATGGCGGCAACTAGTTAATAAAAAGAGTGTCAGTAGAGTCAATGACGCCTGAAACAAAAGATCTTGGATACTAATGGACACAAGTCGGGAACCTCACATGACGACTTTGTGAGGATCTTTAGTTGGGGTGATTGCTAGAGAGATTGATCAGCAACCTGGGTCGGAGCAGTGTTGCGCAATGAACGTGTTATTTAAATAAATAACACGAGAATTCTACATCAATCTAAAAATGTTATAACCCTTTCCTCACACTACTCTGTGGAGATCCCAATGAGAATATCGAGCACATCATTGATGGCTGTATGATGCTTGCCTCGCAAGAATACACACGCAGACATAATGATGTTGCTGGGATAATTCACCAGCAAATTGCCCTGAACACTGGATTACTAGAGAGTTTTGTGTCTTACTATAAATATAGCCCAGTCAAAGTACTAGAGGACGAACACCATCTCCTTTACTGGGACAGAACTATTCTGACAGACCACCTAGTCAGACACAATCGTCCTGACGTCCTCTGGTAGATAAACGTGCTCAACATGTCAACATAATCGACATAAGCGTTCTCCTTAACAATAAAATTAGGCTCCGATACACTGAGAAGATCCAGAAATATTCGGAGCTAAAGCAGGAGATCCTGACAGTCTGGAGAGTGAACAAAGTGACTATTCACCCGATCGTGATCTCCTCCACTGGGAATGTCCATGCGACGTGCGTAAAAATCTTGGAAGAGCTGCGAGCCCGAAATTTGCTGCACTTAATGCAGAAGGCGATTTTGTTAAATACGTGCCGCATCGTCCGGAGTTTTCTGGGC
>JAAAKG020136779.1:0-13090 GCA_010014905.2 Druon quercuslanigerum
GTACCGGCTCAGGGATCGAACCCCGGACCTCTGAGGTGAAGTCCGAGCGTCTAACCACTGAGCCACCGAGGCTCTTACGCACAATGTAGTAGAGCGCACATTTCTTTCGATTTCTGCTGAATCCAGAAATTGATGGTCGCGATTGATTGACCACTATTTACCATTTTTTTTAAATGCGCGTCCCTCTCCACGCAGGTTAACAATATGAAGAAGCAGTTTAAAATAATTATAAAAATTACTTTTATTACAAAAAAATAAAAACATGAAGATGATTGACACTAGCTTCTTGCGCCAAAAATTGTATCAACGTTTGGATAAGTCCGGATATGTGTCCTTAGAGAACAGGGGATGGTAGGATTACTGCCTCATGTATAAGTATGCTGCCGAAGACTTGACTGAGTGTTAAAATAATTGTGTACTGAATGCATAAACATTACTCATCGGGGTGTGGAAATTGTTACTAGTGTCTGTCAATCTTGTTGGCCAAAACAAACGAATTCTAGTTTCCCAAGAAATTTAAAAATATTTCTAATCCTCAAAGCTCTGCACTCGATGTGAGCTTATAGCATAATAAATAATTTCTTCTTACTGACAGAAAATTATTTCCAGTGAGTTTTTGCACTGGGTTCGTCCAAAAATTTGATTGCACTTGACCCTTGGCCTATAGATATTAGTTGACGTAAAGGAAAGGGTTCGTTGTGAAAAAATGTTGATTATGATTTTTGCGCAAAATTGAACTATTACATTTTTATTAACAATTCCAACACTTTGATGATTGTTAAAGCACCTAGTTAAACATTATTTTCTTGATTAAAAATGTAGCTAATAATTTCTTAAAAGAAAAATCAAACATTCTAATTTTGGTTTTAAATTCAATGTTTTGCAACTTTATATGTACGAAAGTCAAGAATTTTTAATTTTAATATTTTTAACTTGTGAAACTTTTAATTTTATTACAGAAGGAGAACAAGCTATTGCAACCGCGGAAGAGGACCCGCGTATATCAACAAATTTGACTATCGATTTGGGGCTCTCAGTTTCACGGCCCCCTTATCAATTCATTCGATTCCTGGCGAAAAAATTCTTAATGGCTAATATTGCACAGTGGGAGGTATTGCATATTTACACTAAAATCTCAAATTTTCACCAAATTTTCTTAAATTATTTTTAGAGATAACAAATGTTCAAATTGATCAGATTTATCTTTGAAAAAAATAAAAAATTTGGATCACCCTATTCTTGCACTGATTCAAGACTTTTTTTATATATCTAATAATCTGAATGAAATGTCACTTTTTGAAATTAAAAAGAATCTAATATATTGTCAAACAAAAATTGTTCCAATAGTTTAAAAAAAGCCCTACTACTAATGCTCTTATACAAGGTTTTTTGTTAATGTTTCTTCAAAAACAAGAATCTAAACAATTAAATTTTGATGAAAAAAAAGTTATTGTCAATTAAAATTTATTTATTTTATTTTTAATTCTTTAATTTATCATGCTCATCTGTGACTTCATTATTATATTCTAAATCCAAAATATATACTTTTCCTCTATCGTGCCGAAAATTACGTATTATTCCTAAGTATTAGAGATAATGTTTGACTTATATTCTTTTCATGTTACATAACTGATACAGAGCTGTGAATAATCAAGTTGACACAGATTTTCACAAATTGCAAAAATTTCTACAGATTTCATAAATTTTTATAAATTTTGGAAATGTATAGAAATATTTTTTTTCTAAAGACTTTTTTTCTAAATCACATTAATTTGTTTTTAGTTCAAAAAATAAGTGTATACTTACACCTGTGCTCTCTTTGCATTGGCAACAGTGGCGAATTGTTATCGAGTCGTGGTCGTGGCGCGTTTGGATCTGTAAAATATAATAAATAAATTTTTATTTTTAAATTTGTTAACTAATCTCAAAACTTTTTTTTGGTTTAAATTAAAGACAACTTAAATTTAATCCAAAAGTTAGTTAATATTAACCAGGGTACATAATATTAGCACTGTGAATCCCAGTGATATTATTTATCTGAAGTGTGATAAAAACTTGGAAAACAATTTAAAACTACAATTATTATTAAGCGATCTGCCGTCGGATAGTCGTAGTTTTTAATTGTTTGCAGCATTTTCAGTTTGTAAAAAGTTTACTCAAAGAAACTCATTAAGAAATTTTACGAATTCATAAATGTGTTCCTTATACCATTTAATCTTTTTACTAATACGGTTGGACCTGCGAAAACTACATGTTTTTAAATTTACGTATACTAATCTAGTAACTTTGGAGTACTCCGCTTTAGCATTTTTTCAAACATATATTCGCTGTATTGAATCCATTATTAAATTTTTTCACTTTTTATGGTAAATTAAAAGTCGGTGACACAAAAAATCACCTTATTCCAAGGCTGATGTACATGCGACATCAAACAATGTTTTCCTACTTTTACTGGATTTTCTGTCACAGAGTGACTGCTAGAAAAACTACAGTTGGGTGTTCTGGCTTTAAAGATACGCCACTAAGGATGGAGTATTTTCTTAAATATTATTTTTGAGTCACTTTAGATGTACGCAGAATCAGCGCCTATGACAAATTTTGGAAAAGCACTGTATTTCTAAAAAACAAACCTGTCGAATTTTGCATTACTGGCAGGTCAACAGACTTAAAGAAGCAATAGAAACGCAAAAATTATGAGCACACATCGTTCGTCTAGCAGAAGATTCTCATAGTTATTAAAAGTTATTGGCAAATTACCATTGAAATTTTAATTTTAACAAACTTAATTTATAAAACCAAATTAGCTTTTTTAAACAACGAATTCTTCGGATTAATTTTTAAAACAAAATAAAGCTATAAAATGAAATTGAGATTTTTATTTTGAATGCCATCAACCTCTTATTAGTTTAAAAAATTATAAGATACTCACGTGGAATTCTATAGCTTAAACCTGCATATTCACCGCTTACGGGCTGCATTCGTGATGGTGACCCATCATAACCTCCAGCTGTAAAATATAATGTATATGTAAATGTAAATGTAAAATATATAATTAAAAAACTCCATCCACAAAAATCTCCTCTTAACACAAGCTGTAGAAGAAGTTGTAAAATTTACAACATGATCCGTATGAATATAAGTAACTTGCAATTTAATATGATGTTAAATAAAAAACAATTTGAAACATTCTTTCTCCACATAATTTTAAAATCTTCAAAACGTAAAATTTTTTTTTAAATAAACCTAAAAAATTAAAATTTTTTCCAGAAATCTTTTACACAAAATTTCCTAACATCATTTAAATGATCAAAAATATTATAAATTTTTCTTCAAATTCTTAATAATATTTATTGCCCATTATTTAATTTTTCTTGTCTCTTTAAAAAGGTTGCAAAGTTTGAAATTAGTGTGTGATTTTAATGTTACGTGAAATTTAAGCTGTTCCTAAGGTTATGGGCTTTTCAATTAAAGTTTGAAACCTTTTTTTCAAATTTGTCCAGGCCAAAGCCGTTCAGCGAAAACAATTCAATAGTGAGTGAGAAATAAATTTTAGATTTTTGTTAGATCAACGACTTTTTGTTTGTTAAAAAAAATTATATTAAAATAATTTTGATTACTATAACTTGGTTGAGCATGGCCGCCTAATTGGTCTTGCAATGCATAATCATCTGGTATTTGAGAAGGGGGTCTTCTACGCCGCTCCCTTGACGGTTTATCTCCATGTGGCGGCTGATTACTTCCATCTGTAAGATATATAATATGGAGATTTTTATCAAAGAGTTTTTTCAACGAACCCCAAAAAATTGATATTGGTGTATAACAAAAAGAAGTAAATTCTCATAGATTTCTACAAGTTTCCTTAATCTCCTAAAATGCATAAATATTTTATAAATGTATGAAATTTGTGGAAAATCATGAAATTTATAGTAATCTATTATGCTTCAGGGAAACTCAAGGTTAATTTTTATAAGAGTTATTCTCATTATTATTCTGTGACGTTACACCATTTTTTGAGAAGATGCATTTGTTTATAGCACTTTCTACGCCTATGAAATTTTCCGTAACAAATTATTCTTTCGTAAACCAGTCATGCCCCGTTATATACACGGAATAAAATTTTGTTGAAGACGCCGTACCGTAGGTATGAGGAAAAGGTGCAGGACGCTACGATCTGAAGTCAATAAAAACTAAGCTGCAGAAGAATATTCAGTAAAAAAACGAGGTCAGGTCTTAACTTACTAAAGGAGGAATCCTTCAATCTATGGACTGCAGCTATAGGGAACGAAGCAACAGGCGCAGTCGCAGGCTCGACTTCCGCGCATCAATGTACCCGAATTTTCCAGAAGGAGAGGGGAATAGAAATCCTTTCGCGGCCTCTTCAAGGCATTTATTGATAACAATGACAGCTGCAACAACGTCTAAAAACTGTACTATCTAAAAACGCTTGTTAACGGCGAGGCGCCGTCTGCCTTGGACGGAATTCAGCTCACCGGCGAGAACTACATCATTGCATGAGATATTCTCGAGATTCGATTCAAAAATCGAATGCTGTTAGTCTACGCTCATCTTACTGCATAACAAAGCGACAAAAATTTATGGAAATAGTAGAAGGAGGCGCTGCAAACACTGTCGGACGCGCCTTGTGGCCATCGAGATCAGCTGCAGACTTTTAAATGTCCTGTAAACGAGTGAGTTGCTTGACTCGTATCAAGAGTTGCCACAGATATGGATCAGATCACTCGACACACATGGGAAGACAAATTGGAGAGGCTCAACTGGCGCATGCACATCGAATAACTTACCTTAATCTCGACCAAGACCAGCTTCCAGTGGCTGGTGTGGGTCACGAACTTATGTCACTCGCTTTGTACCTACAGCTGCGCGTAATGCAAAGCCGAGCACTACACAGGTCATTGAGAAGAATGCATGAAGCTGGAACCAAAAGAGCGCCGAAACAAAATTTTCCAGGCATGTCTTTGTTTCAACTGCTTACGTTTGGGACATACTGTTTGATCATACCCATCTTACTACATAAAGCTGGTGACAAGAGGCCCGGGTCCGGTCAGGACTCAGCGCTTCCACGCAAAATGCCCATGGTCACAGTAGCAACTGAAGTCGAGAACACGAATTGAACGGAAAGAGACCCTTCAGGCTAGACTGACTAGCCGTCTTTTCCACATCAATCCTATCAGTGGGCAGTTTCAGTCAACCTGCCAGAGAAACTTGAGCTTTGTTGAATTCTTGCTCTAAACTCACACTCGTGCCAGCAAAGATTGTCCGAAGATTGAAGGCGACCACCGAGGACACCAGCAACTGCATAATTGGCGTGGGAAGCCACGTCGGATGGGTGTCACAACTCCAGCTGTTCCTATTGACGATGATGATCTTTTTTCGTGAAAAGACAGTCGATATCATGATCCACAGTTTAACATCCCCAGACCGCTACAGTTACTGCTGGGAGCTGATCTACATGCAAAGCTGATGAAACCCGGAAGGATGCAAAGCGGAGACATTCTGGCAAAAAATGCGGCAGTCAGTTTGATTATTTCTGGTCGTGTCAGCAAGAAACATGTCAACTTCAAGGGAAAATGTCTCTCGTCACTCAATAAGGTTGTCAAACCTCCGTGGTACCGACAGCTCAATAAATCTATAACAGAAGATCTTCGCTAAACACTGACACGACGTTGATGGAAAGTATATTGTTCGCCTGAAATTGATGGACGACGCAGCCAGTAAGCTGGAAACAGCGAAGCCAGCGAACGCGCAACACTAGCAAGCCTCTATCGAAGAATAAAAAGGGATGCCCACATAGCAACTGCATATAGAAAGTTTGTGTACGTCTACTTAAAATTCAGTGACATGAGATGTATAACCGTAAAGTAGCTACGTAGAACTGACCCGATCCTATACTACATTCTACATCAAGCCATATGGCAGCACGGCAACGATGGTGCCGTCTGAGAGTGGTCTTTGACGCTTCATGACCAACATCTTTGTGATGGAGCCCCAACCACATAGTGCAATGTATTCCAAAACTACAAACAGAGGTTCGGGTATTCTTATTGCGATGGAGAACGCGTAGAGTCGGATTCGCCACGGACGTCCAACTGATGTTCCGAGGAATATGGCTCGATGAGAGAAATTTGGACCCACAATGCATATTGTAAAGCCCGAGCAAAAAAAAACCAGTTTGTCATATCCAACTACTGATAGTCGCCTATGGAATGACATATATCAACATACAGAGAGAAGGAAATTCCTTTATGCTCCCGCTCCCTCACAGATCGGACCCTTCGAGCCTGAGCGCGCGCTTACCGTATATTTTCATATAGTATGATTGTTCTCAATCTCAGATTTTTAAAGTGAGAATTCTGCGATTTTTTATAAAAATTTGTGATAATTAAATTCCAGTAAAATGAAAACTGACTCCTTCCTCCTTCAAGAGTTTGTTTTGTTCATTATCAAAATTCAAACAATCGGGTTTTTTCCGCCCACCGCTAGCCCCAAAAAACGAGCACAGGAACGGGGTTTCTTTGTGGTGGGTAATTTGAATACTTAAATTTAGAAACTTTTTCAACTTTTTTGTGCTTGATCTTTGAGCTAATTATTAATAATATTGGATAGCGTTGCTCGTTTTATGTAAGGAAAAAATACAGAAAGAAACTATTCTTTAGATGGAATTATTGCATCTGAGCTTCTTAAACAAAAGTAAAGTGCTAATAATATTTATAATAAATATCCGCATAAGTATACAGTAACTGTTTGTATAAACATTTTATTATTAATAAAAAATTATTTAAACAAATGTCCAAAAAAGATTTGTCCTCGCAGAACAAAATTATTTATTATTTAATCGTTATTGGAATGATATTTCTTGCCATGATTGACATCACTTCACTCATTCACTATTATTCACCTTCTTTCACAACATCCCTCTTAAACCCCTTCAAAAGAATTGTACCATAGTGGTCAAACTTACCACTAAAATTGATAAAAACCACGAGGCCAATAAGCAAAGTTCCAAGAGAGATCTGCATTATTCCTGTCGGATTTCGTGAAAGTTAACTGATAAATCGTCAGCATTTTTAACGTTACATACACAATGCCAGACTATTTCAATAAATGGGTGTAGTGTATGCGTTAAAATCAACAAAAATATTTTAAGTAGGAACAAACATTTGAAATCGAAAACAGCGCTTGATGGACCTTGGTCTGTTTCCTGCTACTAAAACCTAGAGAAAATTTGTCGATTCATGTTTGCATGGTAATTCGAAAAGATACCAATATTAAAAAATGTACTAAACTGATGAAATAACAGAAGTTTTCAAAATTTAATTGAATTCCATTTTAACAAAAAGATAATAGCTCAACTTTCAAGCTACGAAATCGAATGTCTTACCAAACTGTTGACACTTGAACCTCAACAGATCGATTTTTCACCAAGAAAGATAATTTTTAACACAAAAGTTATAAGTACAAAAATTAATTTTAGACCACACAGTTAAACTTGAAAGCAAACAGTTAAAGTTTAGGCAAAAGTCAAAAAATTTTTAACAAAATCCCTCAACTTCTAACCAATTAGTTAACTTTTAATTAGGCAAAAAATTAACTATCAACTAAAAGATCAAACATTTAGTCAAAAAAGGCAAACGTTGGAGAAAAAAAAGATAATTCAAAATAAATAAATAACTTTTTAACTAAGGCACAAATATTTTTTTCAGAGAGAAAAGAAAACAATACTTTTTTTTGACGGGGGGTCGCTGAACACGAATCTATTCGCAGAATTACGCTAGCACGTCAGGATTTGCAGTAAAATAAAAAAATTGATTAAAACCTGGAATTTCTGCATAAATTTCGTCCCCAAACCAACAAACTAACAAGTCCCAAACTCACAAAACCCAAACTCCAAACCAACAAGTCCCAAACCCGCAAGCTCCATATCAACAAACCTATAAACCCCAAACCCATATTCCCAAATTATAACAATTTCTTAATTGGTATTTGGCTTTGTGGAATTTAAATTGGTAAGTTTGAGTTTTGTGGATTTGGGTTCTGGAGTTTGGGATTCAAAAGTTTGTTGGCAAATAAAATTTTGGAGACTTAAGCTCATTTAATGTCAAGTTAAATAAAGTTTTAAAGTCTGACTAAGTCTTCCACTTTAGTCAAGTTCTTATGATACTATTTGAAGTCCCCTCGCCTCTCATGAGGGGATGCTTGTTTAGCGTTAGTCTCCTTGTCTTCCACGACATTAGTTTTTTGAAACTCGATCAATGCTCACCCTTTCTTTTTGAAATAACGCGTCTTTTTTGTTTTAAAAGATTTGCGTATAGGTCTTTTTTTATGTCGTATTTTAGAATTAAGTTGTAGACTCCAGCAGTAATCAGAATTGATATTTTAATTCCAAACGTCTCGGTATCTCCGTTCCATTCCATTCATATCAGAATGAAACCTTTCAGCCTCCTCCTTCCTAAAAGCCCCAAGATTTTCCGGAAAAAAATCAAGATGTGAATCAACGTATGAATTTTTGAGTCCATCAAACATCACAAATTTGTGTATTCCGTCAGCATGTTCTCAACTTTTTTTTTATAATGTGGGTCCTTATTATTACCAAAAAATTTAGATACAACATTTTTAAAGCCTGTCCAAGCAGCGCGTACAAGTGTTCTCATTTTATTTTAAAACTCTTCGTCATTTATAAGAGCCCTTATTCGAGGTCGCTCTAAAATTGTCTCATCAATTTTTGCTTGAGATAGGTTTGGGAACTTGAAGAAGAATTGATTTAATGCATCAGTGTCATTTAATTGCATCGCTTTAATAAATTTCTTCATGAGCCCAATTTTATTGTGCAAAGGTGGTAAACAAAACCTTGTAGAGATTAATAATGGATCATGTAATACATTCTTTGAATCCGGTTTAAACTTTGACGCACTGTCCAAACTATTTTTATGTAATGGTTAGCACGATCACGACTATCCCATACACACTTGACAAGGAAATTTAACAAATTTATTTTGTTGACCAAGTCGAATTGTTATGATCTTCAATTTACTTCATATTTACCAGTTATGTTCGTCATAATTTAGCTTAGTAAGCAGCAGTTGAAGATCATTTTAGTTTTGTTTTAAACTTTTAAAATATGCTACCGGAAGAGACACATACACATTTCTATTGTGGAATTATACTGGTTTAAAACGGTGTGTGCATGAATCAAGAAACAACTGCCAATCAGTAAGAATGTAATTGATGTAATTGACCTCAGAAGTCAAACCTTCAATATCATCACAAAAATGATTGTATGTTTTTCTATCAAATGATACCTTAGTATATTTTCTAAGAGGCTTTTCTATTCTCGCCATCAACTTCTCCAATATTAGATTCACCATCTGCACTATTTGTAGACGTATAAGGTTCTAGAATTTATTCATTGACTACCATGGATTTATTTTCCTCTATTCATCTGCCAACTGAGGCTTCAAGAATGTTTTCTCAAATTCCCATTGTAACAGAAGCGACCGAGGATATAAAATATCAAATCTGTGTTTTGCATTTAATCCATTTATAGAAACTAAAAAGAAATAACAGTCATCTATATGATTCTCAGGTTCTCTCCAGATCATAGGAAAGGATTGGGATTTGTGGGTTTGAAGCTTGTGGATTTGGGGTTTGTAGATTTGTGGATATGGAGCTTGTGGGTTTGTATTTTGTAAGTTTGTGAATATGGAGCTTTTGTATTTTGAGTTTGTGCGTTTTAAGCTTCTGGTTTAAGAGCTTGTTAGTTTGTGGTTTGTGGGTTTGTTGATATGGAGATCAAGGGTTTGTGCGTTTAGGGCTTGTTAGTTTGTGGGTTGACCACAATATTGAAAGATTACGTTGTTTTAAATTTTCTGGAATAATAAACAAATTTGAAAATATGTCATCTATACTTAATTCTCGCGAGCAAATAATATTTTTCCCAAATTTTTTTGATCGAATCTACTTCTGTTTAGATGTTTTACATATAATCAAAAATTATGTTGGCGTAGTTCAATCCGCTAAAAATTATTCGACAAACTTGAGGAAATAATATTTTTTATTTTTGTTTGTATATTATAATTTTTAAAAGTATTAAGCATGTAAACGCTTAAAACAAAAATGTTTAATGAAACTACGCACGGTGAAATATTCATATCTCTGTTCAAACTGTAAAATGTACACAATGTAAGATTTAAAAGGTGATTTAGTCTGCTTTAATTTCAAAACATTTATTTCTGATTTTTAAACAAGCTTAAGCAACAGACGAACATCGTACAATTTCAAAATGACGTGAGTTCAATGGCGTCCAAATAAATTATACTTTTTAAGCTTCCGAACTGGCCACTATTCAACAAAGTTCTGTTAATGATTTAAAAATTTATTTGGGCGTTATGTTTTTTTTTTATTTTCTATAGTCAGACGGCCAGATTGTGAAATTTTCAAAGTCCTGTAGTTTTCAATCAGGGTCTTGATATGCTACTTTTCAACAGAATTATATTTTTTATTTAAAAAATAGATTTCAGCTAAATTTTTTATAAATAAAAATGGTAAAATTAGTAAATTACTGGTAAAATTTTGTATATTCGGTTAGTGGAAAGTAGGCCTGCAATGATTAGTAAAAATTATCTATTAGATTATTAAAGATACGTCCTAGTTCAGTAGCAAAACAGAACTAATTGATTAATAAAAATATAATTAATTATTTAAGACTGCATATGCAAATTTTCCAAAGTTATAAACACGAAAAACGTTATAATGTAAAAATTATTATGACGTGATGTTGGTACATTTTCTAATCTACAAAAAATATAAAGGGTATATTGAGAAATTGTAACGGGACATAGTCGATATCCTGTATTCCAAGATTGCCTTCTCATTGTTTACACAAAGTTACGAAAAATCAGGTTTTTTTATGTAGAATAGATTCATTGCTTTAAATTAACAGAATTCTGTATTCGATTTTCAAAATTTGTTATAGTTCTACATTTTTCTAGTTTTCTATAGAAAATTTAAATTATTAAATGGAGGTTAGATTTGTGAAAAATATATTGCAGACGAGAATTTGAATAAATAATGGCAATAATGGCTTCTTTTAGAATTATTATAAACAATGAGGCAAAACTCTCTTGGAAATAATGCCAAGAGAGTTTATCAAGTATAAACAATGTTATCAATAGAAGCTATAGATTTTGCAACAATTTTAGTAAAAAACTATCACAATTTTTATTAAAAAATGGAATGCATAAACGATTTGCCTCCTAGGAATATAAATTTTTGAACAAGAATTGACGCAAAGAGTATTATTTTTGTCTTATAAATAGATTATGTGGCAAAACTGCAAATATCTTAGTTTTCTTAAATAATCATTTGTTCTTAAAGCTGTAAATTGCAAACGGTTTATGTTAGAACGAAATTGCTCAATACGAAAAAGTTTTAATTTTATTAGCAATGATTCCTAAGAATAATTTTACAAATATTAGTTTTCAATTTTCAGATGATAAATAAATTAAAAATTGTTGCATACAATTTAATTAATTAATTCGCTACTGTTAATATTTTTCTTTAGTAAGTGCCTTTTTTACTATGACAGTTTTAATATTAGTTCAAATTTAAATTATGGGAAAAAAGTTTATCGCGAATTTAACATTCACTTGTAATAGATAGTAGTGAAAAAGGCACAGATAAATATTTCTTTGTTTAAAAAAGTTATTTTTCTCATTACAGCTTCTCGAATGCTGATTAATATAATTATCGGGAGTACATTTTGCGTCAAAATAATCATCATCCCATTTAAACGTTATTAAAAGTGGTACACAAATTTCGAATCCAACTATAGTGGCCAATTTTGGACACAAAAAACTTTAGTGTTTTTTTATTAACTGGCATCAATTTTTGTAAAATAAAATTTAAAAGGTTCTATTTCTTAACACAAGCTTGAAATAATATTTAAAATGGATAAAAATTATGAAGCAAATATTTAAACAAGATTTATAAGGGTCGACATTTAGACCTTTTTTTAAATTTTTTATGAATAAAGGAGGAAATTTTAATTTCTAATCTAATACAAATTAATAAGTGCTTAAGCAAACATAAATATTAAATACATTATTGGGCTATTTTTCAGAATTTTCTTTTGTTAAATTTTTTTGTTTTGTTAAGCAGAAAGATTTTGTTTAAAACTTTTATTTTACAATTAACGGTTTATCTACCTGCTTGTGCTGGAGTTTAGAATGATACCATCCTAAATTAGATTTTATTAGGTTTCCGTTAAATAAAGATTGTCTAAAAAAATATATATACTTCACAGTGAGACATAGAAAATGTAATTTTTTCAAATTTTGCAAAAAAATATTCTAATAGGGATGAACTAACCAACAATTATTTTTCATTACACAAAAAACTGTGAACAGGCGTGAAGCCCAGTAAAAAGGATTTGAAAAAATATATACTGGCTGATATAATTAAATAAGGTTTATGTTTTTTTCATGTTCACGAAAAAATGTTTGTATACTGGTGAGCTACCTTGAATTACATTAATTTATATTTCTTTAAAATGAAGTAGCGTTTGTAAACAAAAGAAATTAGACAAATTTCCTTATACTAAGACATAAAAAAGCAAAATTTGGGGCGGTAAGCGAGAACGGCCTTGAAAGACATCTGTTGGCCGCAGTAGGTACTTCTTTGCATGGATAGGTCACAGTTACCGACGGAAGAGCGGGTGGTGGGCAGCAAGTGTACTGGTCGTGCATATAGTGAAATCAAATGGGACGAAATTTCTATCAGGCTACGATGGCCAGCTGGGCTTGGTCCGGTGTCGAATGGCGCGTCAGGGAGAGGGAAAGATCGGAACGAAGAAAACTCCAAAGAAGAAGGAGAGCGTCTAGCGCTAGTCCCATAATAATAGAGGGGCAGAAAGAGAAGGAGGCTCTCGAGCTTCTGACAACCAGAGCTCACATATCTGAAACGCCGCAACGATGCCGCACGAGGGGAATCGTCCCCCTCCAGTCGCCACTCGCCGGCCGAAGATGCACGATTGCCGATCGGAAAAATTCGGCGGTCTTCTATTTATATCTCGATC
>JAAAKG020136780.1:0-26379 GCA_010014905.2 Druon quercuslanigerum
ATATTTCTGTGTGTGTGTGTGTGTGTGTGTGTGTGTGTGTGTGTGTGTGTGTGTGTGTGTGTGTATTTATATATAATGCCGCAAACGGTCTCGCCTTGCTCCCGTGAGAATCTACGGAAGCCAACAGTTCTAGGAAGACCAAAACCGGGGTGACTGATAGCGAGAGGTTGGTGTATTATATTTGGATACAATATGTATTTTGTACAGCTTATCCGGCTCAGAAATAACCATTTTTGAGCTTTTAATTGTTTAAAATATTTACGATTTTGTGAATTTTAGGATTATCTGTCACTTTAGCATGCACGCGCGAACATAGGACATGTTTCCATTGGGTCTATGCTAAGCAGGTATACTCGTGTATGTGGATACAATATGCATTTTTAAGGCGTATTTGTTGCGCGAACTGAAGAGTTTCTTTTCAAGACTCATCTTTTTCGGGAGTTATTTTGGCACCTACCAGTAACTGTTTACACAGTAAAAAAAACGATCAGTTTTGTTGTAGAGCATTTTGCTCCAACGATCATTTGACTCTCGAGATCATAATGATTACGATCAGAAACCATAAAAAGCTTGCGTATAAGCTAAAGTACCTAAAGAACGGCAGTCATATTGGTTTCATTTCATACATGATCCCGAATCAGATCATTATGATCATGATCTTAAATGCCGATCATTCACTCCATGGGATCAAAATGCTCTTGAATTCGGCATAATTTTTTTTGCATATCAAAATGATATTGATTCCGGTATCATTTTGAACACTCTTTTACTGTGTAGTCCTACAATAGTTTTAAGTACCACATATTATTACTTTAGAAAACGATAAAAGAAAGGGTATATAATCCGTTAAGTTGTTTAAATAGGTCCTCTGTTGCTTTTTTATTATTTTAGATAATACATACTATGAATTACAAAAAGTTGGTGTTAATATTCATTTTATATTAATCGAAAAAAACGTTTTTGTTTCTTAGTATCGTTACAAAATTGAATTACTGATAGCTTTCTCATAATAATTTTTTTTACCATTGAGAGAGGTGTCCTCCGGTATGATGCTCTTTAGGTCTGTGAGAAGAAAAGTTCAGCGTCAGGTTATTGGCGGCAACCAGCCGCGGGCACAGGATTGCGGTCAGCCAAACCACCTGCAAAAATTATTAAACTTATCACTAAAACTTATGTTTTAAGAAAAAGCATATACACTAAAACAGGCGACAGTTGAAGCATATTTCTCTTGAAATTGCTGTAGGTTTTGCAAAAACTGAGAGAAAAGACTTTTTTTTGTTTGACCTACTTAAACGGTTGGTACTTTTTAGAAATTCGCTGAAACAATAAAAAAAATATACCTATGCAGGTTTAAATAAAACACTATTTTTGTATTTTTACATTTAAAAACATTTTTTTTTAATTTCTAAAGAGTATACAACCAGATCTTATCTTAACATTTACAAAAACCTTCCTAATCTAAATCTACATGCATCAATTTTCACGCATTTTCAAAAAAAACGTTATGGTTTTGGTATTTTGAAAAAATTTTGATTTAGCTTTTTAACGGATTTAGAAAGAGGGTGAAGTACTTTTTCAAAAACAACAGATAAATTTAAAAAAATTTCAAATACTTTAACCATAGCGATTATGAAAAAGGAGAAACCCAGTTTTGATTAAATCGCTAAGGTTTTAATATTTTTAAAGTTTTTTTTTCAGTTTTTTGGCGAAAATTTATGCACGTTTTTCTTATGGTGCGATATTTTTTTGAAAAAAGTAAAACCTATTTTTTTTGAGCTTTTACAAAAAGTTGCAAATACCAAAATA
Organism: Druon quercuslanigerum; assembly: GCA_010014905.2. NCBI lineage: Eukaryota > Metazoa > Arthropoda > Insecta > Hymenoptera > Cynipidae > Druon > Druon quercuslanigerum. Next base: position 1,807 of record JAAAKG020136780.1, read on the forward strand.
ATGGCAATTTAACTAAGAACGCGTGAAAATTGAATGTTTTTTTTTTAACTGTGATGGTTTTTGTAACAATAAAACGGAAAGACTTTTCTTTCCTTATCCTAATCTGATGACTTGCGCTCTTTCGGAATTTGCCCAAAAATGCTTTAAAACTTCGAAAATACGAAAACTATAGCGGTTTTTCAAAAGATGCATAAGCACATTATTTTTTTGAAAATTGCTAATGATGGTGTTTTTAAAATATATGTTTTAAATTTCTTCACTAATTTCAAAATAATCCTCCACCCGATTTTGGAATCCGCCGATAAAGGTTAACAAATGTTTAAAAACACAAAAACTATCGAATTTCTTCTGAAAGAAGCATAATGACACGGTTTTATAAAAATAGCTATGGTTTTCGTATTTTTGACATTTTTTCATGTTTCTTAATATATTTTGAGAGAGTAATTTCACCCTCCTTCAAAATGCGTCGAGAAAAAAATAATGTTCTTGAACATACTAAAACCATACTCTTTTTTACATAAACGCACGAAAATGGATAAATTTTTTAAAAACTGTCATGGTTATTGCAAAAAACCGAACAAGAACTTTTATTTTCTTGGTCTTGTAGTACATATAACCCTCTCTCAAACTTTATTGAGAGATTAAAAAATCCTGGAAAATTACTGACAATATGGTCCTTTTTCCAAAAAATGTGTAGACAAAAAAAAAGGGAATCATAAAAATGGTTGACAGAAAAGCTGATTTTCGACTTGACTGTCATTTGTCTGGCAAGATGTTTATCAAGGCAGATTCGTCGAGTCGTTAATCAGAATACTCCGAATGGTGGAAGTACTGGAAGTGGTTGCGTTGTGGAGGGAGAAGGGGGGGGGAGTTAGATTATTATCTGCGATCACATACCAGTTTTATCTACATAATGTTAAGTGTGGCGAAACGAGAGAACTTACGGGGCACCGTCAAGTCTATATAGTATTTATTTTCTAAGTATTAAGTACGCGATCATAAGCCTGTGATATTGATAGACGATATAATTATTGGCTGCAACCGTTCACATATATAGATAATTAAATAATGGCAAACTTCCAGCAGGTTTTTCAAATAAAAGTAAATTGAAACTTTTAGAAGGCGAACAAACTTATTAGCGTATCAAACTTATTAGCCTATCAGTTTCAAATAGAAAACTACGGCGACTTAGCGACTTTTGAAAAAAGAGGGTTTACACTACGCTATGCTTTTTGCTAATTTTGTATATTTTTTTGGTTTTGTCGATCGATTTCTAAAGAGGGGAAACTGCTTTAGAAAAAGTAGAACATAAAAGTATAATTTTATGTTTTTTGATTAAAAAACCATAGCGATTTTTTAAAAATGTGTTTATTAGCATCGAGTTAAAATGCATAAATTAATCGAATAGTTTGAGCTGATAGTAAACAATTTTAACATAATTTCGAACTTGTTGAAAAAAAGAAATATGTTTGGATAGATTTAACTGCATAATTCTTTGGAAAAAGTTGTATACGTCTAAGACATGTTTTTTCACATTTTTCTTCCATTCTAGTTTTTACGCATTTTTCGAAAAACCGCTATAGCTTTCGTATTTTTGAAGATTTTTTGAGTTTCTCGACGGGTTTAAAAACTACATCACCTACCTCCATAGGTTTAATAAAGGCAATTTCTTAATCTCGATATTACCAAAAACCACGAACATCTTGAAGAAATATATGCATTCATTTTCGGGCATTTTCACGAATTTTCAATGAAAAATGCAAAAATGTGGAATTTTGCGACGGCCCTGATGTAGAATTCAACAAGGCTGTCGGCACTCTGATCGCACGATCATTCTTCTTAGAAATTCGTGACAAATAATTCCTGCCAGAGAGATTCGTCTTGGCGAATTCTTTGAAGAGAAATTTGAGAAAATATTTAAAATAAAATTAACAACTTCATACGGTAAAAAAATAACATTAAATCAAGAGAATATCGTTACCAATATGGAAGTTACAACATTTTTTTCGATCCAGGTACATTTTTCTTGTCGCAAAACATATTTCTTGAATAAAGAAAAAATGTCCTCGTTTAAGTACATCTTCTTGACACCGTAACAATTTTCTTGGCTAGAAAAAATATTGTATTGTCTGCATTCGTACGCATATTTTTTGATTTAATGCTCATTTTAGTGCATGTATTAGTGACTGTTTTCACTTTTCTTGTCTAATTTGACAATAAAGTATAAATCAAAGCTTATGAAACGCGAGAATTATGGCTGATACATGTATGAAAAAAGTCATATATTAAATTCTGAAGATCCGTCTTTGGTTTTTACTTTTAGTATACCATTTCGACAGATTAACGTCTTTCTTGCGGCAATCGCTTATAGTCCAAACCGTCGAGCATTTTATATGGCTTTAAGATCTCATGATTCATAGGCCAGATTTAAGACTCTTTAACGCTCCTCTTCGCATTTTATAGTCGGCTCGTTTGATCAGAAAATGCCACTCTTTACGGAAAGATTAGATAAATTATTAAAAATTATTATATTTAAAAATACGATAAGAAATATAATTCCCGAATTTCTTGTAAGGATTTGAATATAAAAGTTTGCCTAACACATAAAAATGAAATAAAATGATCAAATAATATTAAAAATAACAAACTAAAAAAAATTAAATAAATGCTTGCGAGGATTTTTATATTTTCTTATAAAGTGCAATGTACATCCTAAGAAATACACGAAACGATCAAAGGCCGAGGGCAAAATCCTCCCACGAATTACTTATAAATCACTTTGAAAGTGAGATTGGTGCAAGGCGATTTGGACCCACCCCCATAATAATAAATATCGACAGTATACCATTTTCAAATTGTTTTAAATTACAGTCTATAAGATGCTTTCGGTGATATAATATACCCTAAAAACTTTCCAATTTTGTAATGCATGCTAAAAGAAAGAAAAAAACAAAAGTTGAATGGAAATTTATTGATCATTCATAGCTGTTGTTCATATTCGCAATTTATTGACCATTTTCAATAATTAGCTTTCATGCAAGAAGTTAGCATCATGCAAAATATTCATAGTATATTTTTCTGATTTTTATTTGATGATATTCTACCAAATGCATGAAAATTGATGCATATTTTTCTTGAAATTTGTATGGTTTAAGAAAAAGAAAGATTTTTACTTTTTTCGATATCCGTTTCAAGATTTTTTTAAAGTCGAAAAATTCTGAATCCAAGCGACTTTTCTAACAAGATGCATAAACACGTTCTTTTTTCAAATTGCTACGTTTATGTACTTTTCAACATTTTTTTTACTTTCTCAATGACTATCGAAAAGAATAAACAGTGCATAAATTTTCGCGAATTTTGATAGAATTCCAACAATGTCTGGAAATAAACAGCTTAATTGCCACTTACTGGAGATAAATAGGACTGATAAAACAATAAACTTTAGGAATAAACCTCGAAGTTGGACAAAATGGGAGATCTACGAAGAAAATTGCTGAACTCGAAAAATGAGGGAAATTCCCATTTATTCGAATCTGGGAGGGGCCCACCATCTGATTGTATTACACCCATTTTTCTAAGCGACCAATTTATTTCCAAGGCCTTCAGGAGGTGTATAGGGAAACTAGATAAGATGGTATGTAATATTCAGAGACTGGTTCGAGACGAGCCTATGTGTTAATTCTTATCTAAAACGTGTTTATGTGACTAAAGGAGTCAGCCTGAATGAGTCTCCAGAGTAGGATTTCGTCTCGACACAATGTCACGTGACTACTCAGCCTTTTTATTATTTTCTTCCGGATGACCGATAAGAAACTACTTTGCAGTTCCACTTCGAATTCAGACAAAATAAGAAAAATATAAAATAATTCATACTTATGTAAATTTAGTTGAAAATATTTTAATGGCGCGCGAAATTGATGCATATTTTTTTAAGGACATTATGGTTTTTTTAAAAATCAACATAAAACACTTTTCTTAGTTTTTGCCTTTTAGATCAGTTCCTCTCTTTCAAAATCCACCAGGAAAGTTCAAATATGTTCAAAAATACAAAAAAAGCTGTTTTCTAAATATGCATAAACAAACTCTTTTCTTTAAATCGCTATGGTTTTCGTATTTACAAAATTGTTGTTTAGCTCTTGAACTGTTTTCAAAAGACTACTCCACTCTCAATTCAAGTGCGTATATAATAATATATATTATATATTATAATGGTCCATTTGTCTTATTTTTTAAATAAAAAATTCATTTTTCTTATTTGAAAATGAACTTTTTGTTCAAATTCATTTTTTTGTCGGGAAATAAACTGCTTTGAATAGGAAATTCGACCTATTGGATTGAAAAATTAAAATTCTTTGTTTGTAAAGTCATATTTCTGATTAAAAAATGAACCTTTTGATCAAATCAATTTTTTTCGTCAGAAATTAATTTTTTAAATAGAATATTCGTTCTTTTGGGCTAAGAAATTAAAATTCTTTGGTCAAAAAGTCATAATTCTGATTAAAGAATGAACTTTTTGATCAAATTAATCTTTTTCATCCGAAATGAAACTTTTTTTAAATAAAAAATTCGTCTGTATGGATTGAAAATTCATCTTTCTTGGACAAAAAGTTATATTTCTTATTTTAAAATGAATTTTTTGTTAAAATTATCTTTTTCGTCAGAAATGTAATTTTTATGAATAGAAAATTCGTCCCTTTGTACTAAAAATTTATCTTTTTTTGGTCAGAAAGTCATCTTTTTTTATTTAAAAAGGAACTTTCTTCTTAAAAATTAAACTGTTCTCGAAAAGCGAATTAAAAGTTCAACTATTTTGTTAAAAAAGTACCATCTTTTTTCGTACAAAATTCGTCATTTTGCATTGAAAATTCATCTTCTTTGGTAGAAAAATCATCTTTTCTATTTAGTAATGACATTTGTTGTCAAAAATTAATCTTAGCGTGTTAAAACTTATACCATTTTGTTAAAAAAATGATTTTTTTCATTGAAAGTTAACTTTTTAATAGAAATTCTTCATTTTTGTTTGAAAATTCATTTTTCTTTTTTATAAATTATTTTTTGTTAAAAATTAAACTGTCTTTTTAGTTCTTAAGTTCTATTTGGATGAACTTTTTTTTTGAAAATTGAACAGAATTCTAAAAAAATCGTTTTCCTGGTTTTAAAAATTTCCAAATAGTATTATTTTACTCTTAGTATTGTTTTTGGGGCAAAAAGTTTACTATTTGGTTTAAAATTCATATATTATTATTTTGTAAAATACCATCTTTTTTCGTACAAAATTAAACTTTTGTGTTGGAGATTTATCTTTTTGCTTGAATTCAACTAATGTTGACTAAATATTCAAAACTTTTTTGGTTAAAAATTCAACTACTTTATTTAAAATGAACTTTTTTGTGAAAAAATTATCCTTTTTTATAGAAAATTAAAGGTGTTTTGTTGAAATTTCGTCTTTTTAGCTTGATAATTCATTAAGTGTCGTATAAAATTTAACTATTTGGTTTAAAATCAACTTTTTTATACACCATATTTTGGTGTTGAGAATATAACTGAAATCTTTCTTGGTTAAAAATTCATCTATTTTTCTGAAAATTCATATTTTCATAGAAATTTAATCTTTTTTAGTTGTTAAAATGCAACTTTTTAGCATTAAAAAATCAATAGGTTATTTTGTTGAACATTTATCTAGTTTGCTTGAATTAAATTATTTTTTAAATTAAAAATAATAACATAATAAAGCATTTTTTTACTAGCCCTACAATTTTATTCACTGTTCCCTTTTTTTAAATTAAAATTAATACTCATGTACGGTTAATGCAATTAGGTAACAAAATTTCATAATATTATTAACTTCTGTGGTAATGTTGGGTAATAAATAATTTTTAAAAATAAATTATAACGGTCTCTGGCTCGCGACCATTCGTATCTTTGTCACTCTCACTTATTCAAGTTGCGAGAAAAAAAGACAGTCAACCAAATTGTAATGCCTGCTATCGCCCAAACTCACACAATGCGTAAGTCACTGGTCGTCTTTAGTCGTCTCTGGTCGTTTCTGGTCGCCACTGTGGTATTCGCTAGAGTAGTCTCAGTAGTCTTTCTAGAAGTCGGGCAGTACTTAGTAGTCTGGACTAACAGAGACTAACATAAATTCTCTGTGAATAGGCCCTCCGAATGAATCCAACCTGTTTCTGGCTAAGAGTGATTATGTAGCCGGCAATTAAATAATCCAAACTACGAGGGATTTAGTGGAAGAAGCTCGCGACACGAGCTCACCGCCTCGAGGTCTGATTTGCATAAAGATTACGGGTCGAATTAATGTTTTCGCCTCCGCTCATGTTCGCACACGAAACCGACAATGTGTGAGGTACAATCACGTCAGGTCGTGTGCGGTATCGTCACGGACGCACCTAAAGATCCTTAATATCTTAACTGACTATTCATTGATACTTTCCCCCAGGAGCGTATCAACAAATTTCACTAATTAACCAAAAACGATTAGTCCTTATTATGAAAGGCCATTCAATCGGGAGGAAATTGCGAAAATGCAGAAAGTCGCATGCAATGATAAAATATGGCTCTGTAATTTTTCAATTTTTTTTTATCTTACTCGACACAATTTGAGACGAGATCATAAGTACTCTTACAATCTGCTGAAAAAATCTTAAAAGTTAAAAAAAAAAACTAAAACCATGGCGATAAAAATTGATTGTGTTAGGGCATGTGTCTTGTGGTAAATCGGATTCAGTTCACTCAGCTTTTATGTTTCACAAAAATGCAAATTTTTAAAAGCTGAATTCGGAGATGCTATAAAATATCATAACGGATGTCCCCAAACTCTCTTTTTTAAGGGTAATAACAAAAAAAAATGTATTGTGCTAAATGAAAATTGTATGCATGTGCACTATTTTGAGGTTAGGATAATTTTTCAGCTCTTTGTCTTTCCGATAACGTAGGTCTCTGTCGTACCGATGCTGTCGGTAGCACTGAAAATTTTTTATGGGAAAGAATTGTAAAATACATAACCTCAAAATACAGACACATCTAAATTAGCAAAATTAATTTTTTTTAATTAACCCACAAAAAAAGAGTTCTGGGACGTTCGCTATCATGTCCCAGACTTTTAAGACAAAATCTTTATTATTGTAGGAAAAAGCCGAGGGAACCTAACACTGGTAAAATCGATAATTTTTTAAGTATCACGTGCCCTTAATGCATGCATGCATTTTTGTATTTTCAAGTTTTTTTTTATACTTTTTTAACGGACTTCAAAGGGCTGCAACGAACCCATCTATGATCAGCTCACAAAAAATTAAAAAACTTTTATCTCTATTTTTGCAACAATCATCACAGTTTAAAGAAAACAGTAAAACTGCTATACTTATATGTGGCAGCTTTATGGTTTTCTTATTTCTTATAAGATGGTTATCCCCTCGGCGGATTTCACAAGAGCGGGAGGTACTATTTGAAAATCTATTCAAAAACTTTCGAAAATACAAAAACAATAGCGATTAAAGGAACAAAGTTTATGCATATCCCGTGTAGAACTAGGGCACAAGTCGGGCTATTCTTGTTTTAAAGTTTCTGAAACAGTGGTATATATAATGAGTTAATTTGTACAAAAGCGCAATTATTTACTTATTGTTAATTATTAAAAAAAACGATTAAATATTTAAATCTTGTAGAATATATAGAAGAACATTTTTATGCTCATTTTAAAGAGACTTTAAGACTGTCTTTTTTTAACTTTAAATTCTCCTCTCTATTTACTACTAATCTTCGCCGCTGCGAGCGGTAGTGTCAATCTTTTCTAACATGCCGCAGACGAAAAAAATAATATTCTGTAGAATTCTGGCATGAACAATCTGAAATCTTTAACTTATTTCACGCAAGAAGTTTCAACATTTTAAATTATAAATACTTCCCATGTATGGCCATAGTTCTATATTTTAAATAAAAATTTGGAAACCGCGAAAAATATGAAGTTCTTATTTTTTTGAGTAAAATGGAAAAATTGACTTTTGAGGTCAGGATTTGTATCGCACACTTATTCGGTAAAATTTCAATAAAGTTCAACAAAATTAAGTATCACATTGACTTTTGAAGTATGTAGAGTTCATTCTCTTTAAAAGAGGAAAAAAATGCTGTTTTAAAACTAGAATAATTTTTGTTGTTGAAAAAAGTGTTTTATTAAGAATATTTTTGTCGTTGAATGGGTTTTGAATCGTATTTTTCATCAAATAAAAATAATTTGAATTTGTGATTGTAGTTTTCATTTATTTAATTTTTAATAAAGATTTAAAGAAACAATTAAAATCTACTGTGCCGGAGAAAATTCTCTGAACTTTAGGACTTCCAAAATAGTGTATATATCAACTATATTCTACGTCACTAGAATGTAATTTCATTGTTACATAAAGATACATACAACACTGTTTTCGAAGTAGAATATAGTTGATACACTCTGCTTTTGGAAATCTTGAAGTCAACACTATGTTTTTGGGGGGACAGTCGTGTTATTTATTATACATGATCCTAAAAATAACCGACTAGACCCCGACTGGGATAAGTCGGGTCGACTGGTCAGCCCCCGACTAATTCACCGTGACACAACTGGTTGGGGACACTCATTAGTAGTCCCGACTAGCCCCCGACTTAAAGTGGAACCAACTGGTCGGGTACCTCTACTGAAAGTTTTCTTATTACTTAACCGATGCAATTTGAAAGAGTGTAGTCCCCTCATCAAATGAAGAACAGAAAAGCCATAAAATTTTTACGAATTTTCAGTAAAAAAATGTTGACAAATACCAAAACCATGGCGATTTAAAAAAAGTGTGAAAATCACGAATATGGATTCATTCAAAAAAACCGTTATGGTTTTTGTATTTTCAAATTTTTTTCCCTTCTTGTACGGACTTTGGAAGACTGTAACAAACGAAGAGAAATTTCAAGAGATTAATTTATCGAAGCGCGTGATTTTAGAGCTAGAATTTTTACTTGCTTTAAAGTCAAGGATTGAGAGCAAAGAGGCGTGGCCTAATGCCTGAAACTTCGAGACCGTTGCTCTAAAAGCAAGGGTTCCGAGATCTCAGTTCTCGCGCCAAAAGTGTGATAAAATCAAGGAACAGCGCCGTGAATTATTCTCCTGAAATTTCTCTTCGTTTAGTTTTGAATAAATCACCATTGTTTAAATACTAAAACAATAGCGATTTAAATTAACAAAATACGTGATACGCTTCTTAGGAACTTCTGCCCATCCCCCCTCTGTGTGATACTTTTTCCATTGGTCTTAAAATGGAGAATGATATTTGAGTAGACCCCCCCCCCCCCCCCCCACTAAAAGTATCACGTTTTTTGTGAATTGTCCAAAAACTGCTATAGTTTCCATACTAAAAGATTTGTTCTTAACTTTGCAGCGAATTTTGAAAGAATTTGATCCTTCTTATCAAAGAAAATAGAAAAAAGTGTATTATTTGTGGGGAATAACTGTTCCCAAATACGTCTATCTACACATCTGTTATTCGCCACTCGCAGCTTTCGCTGTAATTTTCCACGACGAACGTAAGGGTCCTTCCACTCGCGACCCTGTGACGTTGCGACCCTCTTTTAGTCGACTCCACTTATCATTACAATTCTGTAGCTTTCCAAATAAACATCGCTTCTTACTGTACTCTTGCCTCTCCCTGTTTAAATTTATTTTCACGCCCTGTTGTCCACATATTTTTATTTCTGAAAAAACCATCCGATTTAAAAACAAAATATGCCCCAACTTGTCACGCATTTTGAGCCAAACCGCCTATGGTTTTCTTAATTCTGAAGATATTTCGTCTCTCGCGACGGAATTTAGAAGAGAATGAATTACTTTTTCTTATATTCGTGAAGAAACAGAAAATATATTTAAAATGACCAAAGCTATTGCAATTTTTATGTAAAAGAATAATAATTCTTTGATAACTTACCGCGACGAGTGCGCTGAGAGCTGCAATTCGCATAGTAGCTGGCCAGGCCAGCGAAAAGGCCGTTTGCTTTGAAGCGCGCGCGGATCGAGTCAAGAAATCGATCCTATGCGTTGTGGATGATTTTTCGTTTATATTATCCGCCTTCAGTTTCTCCTCCACTTTCGTCCTCTCTTATCTCAAGCAGACGACGCTCCATCGATCCGGCATCCTGATCCGTCCGACCTGGATTTCGTCTTCTTTGCCGTCTCGATCCCTTGACATGACTAGCCTTGTCGATCTGGAAAAAAAATCAACCCTACTTTGAATTTCAAAACCTTCTATCTCATATTTAGATTCTCATCTATGTTACCAAGGTCAGGAAAAAGGTTAAGTAATACATAAAAATGCAATATCAACCAAACTATGAGAATAAGTACATGCGCGGTTCTTGAGAAAAATAATACATTTTCAGATAGACCGACATGGTTCTCACATTTTTTTACGTATTTCGACTTTCTTTACTGACTATGAAAGAGGGTCCAGTGAACTACAAATTCCAAGAAATAAAAGTTGCTTATCTCAATTTTTTCAAAAACCATCTCAGTTGGTAAAAAAAAACATCCCACGTAGAAATTCCGATCGGGGTTTAGTAGGGCCGTGGATAGATTTCTAACCGGGCTGTTTCAGCCAGATTCTAGTTAGAACTTCTGAGCAGGCTCTGACGAGAGTGCCCTGTTATTGTCCGACGATTAGTGGGGCCCCGTCTAGACCCTTTCTAATACCTAATTATAACATTTTTTTTTATTTTCTCGATGGGTGACGAAGGAGCGCTATCGATTTGTTTAAAAACTATAGCGACTTCAAGAAAAACTTGCATTTTTTTGGTATATACAATGAGAAAAATAAAAGGTCTTCTTCTAAAATTTTTTATTACATTTACTACATTATAATTTAGGCTTTCTTTAGTTCCTTCAAAGCTGCAGATATTTCCATTTCTGCATACTTAGAGGTTAAAAGGAGGGTGCAGTGAGAACCTCGTTAAGCCTCCTAGACTCTCCATTCAGTTCTATTCCTTAAATTCTTTTGCGCATGCGTTCTAGAGTGCGCGCTTATTGGAACTGAATAAAATTTGAATTAAAATGTTATTAGATATTTTTAGCAAATGAAGGGAATTGTCAACATCATGAATGCTGACTTCTTAAATGAAAATGCCTAATAAAAATGTAACAATTAAAAAAATAAACATGATTTTTTCATTACTTTCTTTATTAGTATTTATGAATCTTTATACTATATGAAAATAAGATTCATGAAAATATTAAAAATTTACATTATAATAGTCATAACAAGTTTGCTGTTAACGCGGCATCAAACAATGAGACCAATTTATTCCTTTCGAAACCAGAATTCTGCTCGAGTCGCATGCAGCTTGTGCATAGGGAGGAATCCGGAGGAATTTCCTGTTTTAAAATAATTATTATTTTATTAATATTTCATTTGCGTGATTTAACGGTTCACAACAATTTTTTAAAATCATTGAGATTTATACATACAAACCTGAACTTTAAATTAAAACTTTCAAGGTTGAAATCTTGAAATTTAAACTTTAAAAATTGAAACTTAAAAAATTGTTAATTTAAAAGCTCAATAATTTACAAGAATAAAATAGAAGCCTATAGCACGCTTTAATTGATTAATTTTAAATTCGAATATTTTTAAGTATTCTCTTAAGAATTTTTTAAAAATATTATGTTAAAATCCATTTTTTGAAATAAAATGTTAATAAACATTTTTCACAAGAATGTTAAAGACATTTTTTTATTTTATTAAAACCTGTCAATATCCTTAAAAATCTTCAAAACTTTAAATTGAAAGTTTCAAAAATATATTATTTGTTTTAAATGTTTTGAAATTTTCTCCAGTTTTAAAGTAAGTTTGAGTCTTTTCAAAATTTTAAAATCTCAAAGATTCAAAGTTTACTTCTCTGAAATTTTAGCGATTAAGGGTTTTTTATTTCAAGCAATTCGTTTAAAAATTGTTGAGTTTTTAATATTTTATTTGTTTAAAATTTGAAATTGTAATAGAAGCGTTTAATTCTGATTTTAAAAATTTTTAATTATATCAAAATTGAACATAGTATACAAAGTTCTAAACGTATAATCTTTGAACAGATTAAGAATCGTTCTGTAAAACTAAAAAATTATTTTTCAATTTAAAATACTATCGTTATCCGTTTTTCGTTTAATATCCCGCGGAATTGAAAAGGTAATATTTTTAATTAGAAGCGTCCAAAATAAAATATTTTTAGAAACTTTTTCAAAATTAAAATCAAGGATTTTTCAACAAAATAATTAAATTTGCAAACAAAGAGTAGAATTTTTAACTAACAGAGATGAATTCTAGAACACAAATATCGTAGTACACTTTTCAATTAAAAATAATTAATTTTCAACCAAAAAGTGAATTTTCCATCTTCGACCAAAAAAGGCGTCATTTTAAGAAAATAATTGCATTTCTAACTAAATAGACTATTAATAGACCGATAATATACTTCAAGTAAAAATAATGCACTTTCAATCAATACAAGATAACTTTTCAATTTAAATCTTCAACAAAATAATACAGCAAAAAAAAAAGTTTTACATAACTACTATTGTATGTAGCCCATTTTTCACACCGAATACAGATTTGATTTAAAACAGTGATAGTTCGGCTCTACTTATCTTAAAAAGATGTCATCCTAGTATTTATGGAGTAAAATAAGGGAGATCAATTTTGAGGCTTAGTTCTAGTTTCAACGTACTTAAATCCAAATTTCAACATTTTGCAGGTCCAACCGTATTACATTGAATCCCAAATTTTAGGGTATGTCTTAAGCGAATAATTCTTTGCATTATATAAGTTTTGAATACGATGCCGATCATTTAATGAGACGCAGCCAGACAGAAGCTGTGACGTGCTTCGATAAAAAACTTACAAAACGATATTTTAATTTTGCAGTAAAAGAGAAATCTGTCAGTATCGGCGTCGCTTCTTCTCCACAGGACGCATGCGCATTAATTTGCCTCTCGTAGAGGGTCATGGAGGCTTCAGCGAGGGCTTCGACAATACTTTTCAAATCATGAAGAGGGCTGAAGAGTTTTAAAAGAGATCCAAAAAGGTTCTACGAGAATCAAAAGAGGAGGTCGAGGGCCAACTAGGTCCAAAAGGGGTTTCTTTTACAGGTTTGAAAAAAAAACGCCACAGGTGGTAAAGCGATGGGATTTTCATGATTGAAATCGATCATCAACCCTATTGTAAAGTGGCTACCGTTGCTCGTTTCGTTCACCTTTTACCACAACCTGACCTAAGACTGTCGGCAGTCAATGTCTCTTGAGAAATTATCGATTGGTCCAGCCTTTGAGCCGCGACGCCTCTTATAAACAGAAACACGCCTTCCTTTCTGCAAGGCAAGTAACTGGGCACTCCCTCGAATGATCAACGACTGTCGATAAAAACGAGAAAAAAAAATACTTTAGGATACGATCACACAATAACCCGCAGCCCAATGCAACTCTACTATAAAACTACCAAGTTATTGAGGATGAACCACAATGTGTGAAAACTATGTGCCGTTTTTCTTTATTTGTCAATGGTTTTTGTCAAAATATAGATTGATGACTTTTACTTTTTGAGTTATTGGGTAGGATCACACTCTTTCAAAATCAGCGGGGACACTGAACAAAAAAATGAAAAATACGAAAGGCATGGTGATTTTTCTGAAATCGCGCGAAAAGTGATGCATATTTTTATTTAAGCTACTATGGTTTTCGCAAAAATAATGTAAACATACTTTCATTTTCATAATCGAATCTAGGGGGCCATACTTATTGGAAATTCGCTGATAAAGTCGAAATGTGTTAAAAATTACGAAAACCATAGCGGTTTTTCTAAAAAGGTGTAACACGCTGTATTTTTTTAAATCACTAGGGTTTGGGCATTTTTCAGTTTCTTGGCAGATTTTGAAAGATTACTTTACCCATTTTCGAAATCCGTCGAGAAAATCGGTAAGTTTTGAAAAATAAAAAAGTCATAGTGGCATTTCCAACAAAAAAAGTACCAATTATACTAAAACAGATTGTGTTATATAAAACATGGTTTTATAAGCGGTTAGTGTGAAAATAAGAGGCTTGTTAGAAAGTGGTGTCTCGTTCTTTTAAGTCGACATTGCTTTGCCGCCAACTGTGCCAGCAGATTAATGTTAATGAAATAATGACAGAGTAAAAAGAGGACGTCGGACTACCCAGGGAACAAGTTGCGGGCCCTCTGCTCGATCCAGAATAAAGCACGCGATCTTTCTTATCTGTACCAAATTGCCCCAGGCGGCCATGGTCCACGTCTTTCATTGCCAAAACTTTATGCAGCAATTTCTTTTTAGATTCATTAAAGAACAAAATTTTACTTTTTAAATTTTCATTGAAAATAATAGACTGGACATATTATATATACTGAAAAAAAGGTTGAATCTGCGAGTTGAGTATCGATTTAGCATCTGGCCTTTAGCTTTCACATGAAATCGCATTCGAATATGAAAGAGATTTATAAATATTAGTTTACACTTTTTAATGCTAATTATCCTATTTAATTATCCCCATCTTTCTTAATTAAGTTGAAACGGTCCCAGTCTTTCCTAAAATGTATAAGAAACTGTTGAAAAATGCTAATTTTATATCAGGAATCCGTCTTTTTTGTCAATAAAAGATTCTGCAGTAAATGGCGGTGTTCAGAAATATTTAAAAATGTAAATAAAATTTGATTCATAAATTACTATCAGTTTGCTTATTTGAGAACCTGAGTTAAAAATCAATTTAAAAATGCACATTTACTCTCTACAATTACCTTCCTAACGAACATTTATCAATTTTCGTGCATTTTCATAAAAACTACTAAGGGTATGGATTTTTTTTCATTTTTAGTCTTCTTAGACGTGTTTTGAAAATAATGGTTGAAGTATTCTTTCGAAATCCTTAACACAACCCTAAAAAATGTTCAAAAGACCCAAAAACGTTGGGTTTAAGGAAGTGCGATTATTATGCCTCTTAAAAACCACCGTTATGGTTTTTGTATTCTTAAACGTATTTGATTTTTTTCTATCTCTATGTATTCTATCTCTATTATTACAAAAACCATACAAAATTGAAAAAATGTTGGTACATTTTCGAAAAACCGTTTTAGCTTTTGCATTTGGGCGTATCATAAAATTTTGAAAGAAGGTGAAGTATTGTTTTTCAATACGCTAACAACCTTCAAAAATATTAAAAAATACTAATATCATAGTAACTTCTTTTAAAGTGTTTCATGCATGTTTAAGAAAACCGCGCAATGATTTTCGTTTTTAGTTTTATTTCGATTCTTAGCATGTGTTCTGGTCTTTTTCAAAGGTTTTTCATTCTTGACGGATTTTAACGAAGGGGGGATTACTATTTCAAAATTTGTTCAAGAAATAGTAAAAATATCATAATAAAATATAAAAACCATAGCGATTAAAAAACAGCGTTTATGGATCTTTACAGGGAAGGCTATGGTTTTCGTATTTTTGTTTCTGAACTCTTCACTTTTTCGGTAGATTTTGAAAGAGTTTTGGAAAGAGTTTTGAAAAGTTTTGAAAGAGTTTCGAAAGAGACCCCTGATCTGATCAAGGAAATAAAAGTCTTTTATACTACTTTTTTCAAAAAATATCACAATTTAAAAAAAACATGCTTTAACTATCGCCCATTTTATTCGTAAGAAATTCTATAGTTTCGTGTTTCTCAGCAAATTATCACCTAATCAGTGCATTTTTAAAGAAGATGAAATACTCTTATAAAATTCGCGAAAAACTGCAAAGATTTAAAAAAATACAAAAACCATTACGATTTTTTCTTTTTGAAAAAATTGAGTTTCTACATTTTTAGAAAAATAACTGAGATTTTCGTATTTTTAAACATTTTGTAGATTCTTAGTAGATTTTTAAAGAGTATTAACATTCAAATATTTTTAAATAAGGTAAACGCTTTAATTTCGGCGAGCACCTGCAAAATTTTTCAATAGCATAAAAACCATGCCGGTGTTTAAAGAAAAGCGTGTTTATGCATGTTTAGAAAAACCACTCTGTGTCTTGTACTTTTAAATATTTTCTAAAATTCTCGGCATATTTCTAAACTTTTCAAACTAGTTAGTTTGACTCACTGATGAAATAAGTCATTTAAATATGTGAATCTGTTGAATTTTCATTTTAAAAATTTTATTCATCAAAATAAAAGAATTTGTAACAAGAAAGTTTAATTTTCATTTTAAAAAGATTAATTTTCGGCACAAAAAAAAAGTTTTCAACGAAATAGTGAAATTTTCAAGCCAACAGATGAATTTCCAACTAAAATGAGGAATTATTTAAGAAAAATAAATTTTTACCGTAGCAGTTGAACTTTCAACCATTTGAATTTTCAAAAAGTAATTAATTTTCCGCCTAATAGATTAATTTTCACCCCAAAAAATTGAATTTTCAACTAAAATGGATTAGTAATCAACCAAAAAGTATAATTTTCAACTAAAATGAGGAATCATTAAACAAAAGAATAATTATGCGCTAAGAAGATTAATTTTATACGCAAAAACACGTATTGACAATCAAATAGTTGAATTTGTCAAGAAGTCTTAATAAAGCAGTTAAACTTTAAACCAACTAGTAAAATTTTCAATAAACAAAATGAATTTTCAACCACAATGGTCAAAATGATTTATTTTCAACCAATAATTAGGAATTTTCTAGAAAATCTACTAAATTTCAAACGGATAGTATAATTTAATTTGTTAATCAATGTTAATGTCAGTCATTTATGAAAATCTAGAAATTTAGTGAAGAATGTTACTTCATAAATAATTACAATGTTTTATTATAGCAAACTAATCAGGCATACTGACTGATTTATCTGTTAAAATGACTGTTTTGTCAGTAGAAACAACTATAATTTTACAGCCAAATCATGCTTGGATTATTAATCATGCAAATAGTTAACTGATTTAAATTAAGAGTCCAAGTCCATGCAAGAAACATCTTTTATGTCTACATTTGCGAAAAAATGTAACGTAACAAGTTGAAGAGGTACGTAAAAATCAAAGTGAAGTTAATCTTTTACGATATGTTTTTTATTACCCACCACGGGTAACATGCGTTTATCGTAGCCGGTTAATCGATTAGAGGTGCCAGTGTACGGCGATTACATGCGTCAGCAACTCTGCAGCGAACGTCGATGATCGCTGGTAGCCATTAATTGATCGCGAAAGGGCAGGTATCGATTTGCCGTGCGGAAGTGATCGATGCTCTGCACACACCTTACAGCTCACTCTTACACACACACTTACAGTTTAGAAAATGAAGTAAATCTAAAAAAAAAATTATTTCACTCTAAATTTAAATTTGTCCAAATTTGACTGACTAAATCAATCAATCAAGCTTCGACTGAAAGTTGAATCATCTCTACTGACAAAAATGCCGTTTTAACAGACAAAACAGATAATATTACTGACTAAATTAAGAAGTTAGCTTGCTTCCTCTTTTTCTTGAGAAGTTAATTATCATGAATTAAAGAGTCTTTTGAAATTACTGATTTTTAATCAATATTCGGGATTAAACCAAATTCGACGGAATCCAATTGAATTCAATTTTAATTCACTGGAATTCATGTATTCAATGAGATTAAATAGAATTTAATGGAAATGAGCAATTTTTGCAATTTCTTTGATAACAATTGCAGGGATTATAGAATAATGCAGTAGAATTTAATGGAATTTGTGTATGGATTTCGCTGCAATTTAAAGAAATTGTATTTAATTTCGGTCGATAATGTTCAATTAAATTAAACTAACTTATTTCAACTAATTAAAGTTAACTAAAATTTACTGGAATTTAAGGACTACCCGCGTAGAAATAACCCCATTTGGCCCTATCACAAGTCGGGCACTAATAAGGGGCTAGTCGGGTTATTAGTTTTGACAAAGTACCCAGTCGGGAACTAGACATTTTGATTTAGAAATTCTTCTTTTTCAGCACAATTTATTGCTCCATTCTGGGAAAAAATGCAACTGTTTTATTAAATATGATATACTATTTTCTAGAAAATTTACTTTTTGTTCAAAATCTTTCTTTTAAATATCTTTCTTGAAAAATTTGTGTCTGTATAAACATGAAACTATTTTTTTAAAGTTTTTATTTTTAATGCATCTTCTCAACATGAAATTTTATTTTTTATGAATAAAAATGCAACTGTTCGGTTAAAAATTCAACCTCTTTTCTGAAAGGTTGCCTTTTTTATTGGAAAATTCACCTTCTTTTGAAGAATTTACATCTTTCTTAGATAAAAATGTAACTATTTGGTTTTAAATCTGCAGTTTTGTTGATTATTAAAATATTTCGTAGAAAATTTACTTTTTGTTAAAATTTAATATTTTGGTGTTGGAAAGAGAACTGAAATCTGTTTTAGCACAAATGTTAACTTTCTTGAATAAAAATGTAGCTATTTTGTAGAGAGCTCAAGTATTTTGTTAAAAATTCATCCGTTTTGCTTAAAAAAATTTGTCTTTTTGGATTGAAAATTAATTTTTTTTCGTGGGAACTTATTTTATGTGAAAAACTTCACATTTTAATGTTGAAAAGTCAACTGGAATGTTTTTTGGATGAAAACGAAACTATTTGGTTAAAAGTCTTCCTTTTTTATTAGAAATTCGTCTTTTGAGACTAAAAATTCAAATTTTTTCGTACAAAGTTATTTTTTGTTAAAAAATTCATATTTTGATCTTGAAAAGTCTACTGGAATTTTTTTTTGACGAAAACACAACTATTTTTTTTTTAATTTACCTCTTTGAGTAAAAAATTCATCCTTTTCAGATTGATCTTTCTTTGGTTGAAATTCGTCTTTTTGGCTGGAAAGATTCAACAATTTAGACTAAGTTTGAATTCTTTTTGGAGTAGAAAATTTTCATTTGGTGAAAATTCGCAATCTCCCTTTCAAAATTCTTTTTTTATTTTTTTGTTGGGAATTTATCTTCTTAGATCGAAAATAAAACTATTATGTTCAAAATTAAATTACTTCGCTGCAAATTGAAGCATTTTGTTAGAAAGTTATCTTTTGTAGTATTCAGATATACTAACACAGAAATATAAGGCACTGTAGCAAAATAAAACATAGTTGATATAAACACTCTGTTTTTGGAAATAATCGTTAAAACTAATTTCTTCAGAACAATTGTATTATCATATGACCCCTACTAGTACCCGATCAGGCCCGAACTAGGACAAGTCGGTTCACCTGACTAGCCCCCGACTAATCTACCGTGACGCTACTGATCAGGGGCTAGTCAGATTGCCCGACTATCCACCGACTTTAAGTGAGGTCAGCTGGTCGGGAAACAGACTAGGTCCCCATTTGGATTTCTACACGGGTAAATGAATTTCTATGGAATTTAATGGAATTGTCAGGAATTAGGTTACATTTTATTTAGTTGAATGAAATTCAATGTAATTTACTCAAATTACAGAATCCAATTGAATTAAGTAAATTTACTGGAACCCGATTAAATTCAATAAAACTGTATGGAATTAATTGGAATTTACCATAATTCAATTAAGCTTTAATTAATTGAACGGAATTGAAATTAATATATAATGCAATTGGATTAAATCTATTTCGAGGAAATTCTATAGAATTTAATACAACTGACCGAAATTCAATTAAATTACATTCAATGGAATTTAATGCGATTTAATTGAGTTGAAGGGATGGTAACAGAATGGAGAACACAATTAATTTTGTAATTAAGTTCTATAATTTTCAATTTAATTCGATAAAATTCTGTGGAATTCAATGGAATTTGATGGATTTTAACAGAATTAGAAGAAATTTGGAATTTAATAATATTCAAAGGAATTTAAAGAAATTTAAATAAATTGAAAGGAATTAAATAGGATTTAATGAAATTAGCGGGATTGTAATAGAATAATGTAGAATTCCATGCACAATTTTTTAAAATGAATTCGTGTAATTGAATGGAACCAATTTTATATAATACTATCAAATTGAATGGAACTCTACGATATTCAATTAAATTTTTGAAAATTCAATAGCACCTAATGTAGTCACGGAATGAAATTTAATGAATAGAAGAGATTTCCACATTAAATAATTTTAATTAATTCAGGTCAATTGGACGGAATTCAATCGCTCTCGAGAGAATTAGATGAAGTTCAATGAAATTCGATGGTATAATGAAAAAAAAAAGTTTTAAAAAGATTGTAATAACAAATTTTCAATACTCGATATAGGCAATGGTGCCGTCGAGGCCCAGCCACTTTATTGTCACACGGAACATTTGTTCAGTTATGGACTGCAAGATATTGCATTTTAAACAAAATAGTTGACTTTTTAACCATAAATTTAAACTTTTAAATTAAATTTTTAACAAACAAGATTAATTTTTTTCCCAAAAAGACGACTTGTCAACAAAATATAATATGATTTTTTCCACAAAATAGATGAATTTTTAACTTACAGGTACAATAAACAGAATAAAGTTTAAACTAAAAATGGGATAATTAATTTTCAGATAACAACTCTGATAAAAAAATAACTGAACAAAAACAAATTTCAACAAAATTGTTAAATTTTCGAAAAAGAAGATTAATGTTCTATAAAAATATATGAATGTCCAACTTATCAAAAATAAAGGATAAAGTATAAGTTTTTAATAAAAAAATGAATTTTCAACAAATTTGTTGAAGTTTGAACGAAAAAGATGAATTTTTTACCAAGAATATTAATATTCTACCAAAAAAGACTAATTTTGAATAATCTACTTGAATTTTCAATAAAATTATTTTCTTTAAATCCAAAAACACGAATTATCTTCAAAAAAATTAAATTTTCAACTCACAAATAAATAAAGATAAATTTTCTACAAAAAAAAGTAGAATTCTTAACATAAAAATACATTCAACAGTAAATTGTTCAATTTTTAACCAGAATTCTTAACAAAATATGAAACACTTAACATTTCAATTAAAAGATTTCATTTTGAACCAAAAAGAATAAATTCTCAACCAATAATATTAAATTTGTAACAAGAAACATGAATTTTCAACTAAAAAGTAGAAGATTAAAAACATATTTTGATCCAAACATCAAACGAATTTTTATCAAAATCGTTAAATCTTTAATCAAAGAGAAGAACTTTCAACTAAGAAAATGAATTTTGCTTTTTCATAGAGGATGTATTGTAAAGGTAACATTTTCGAAAATTTTGAATTCATTTAGTTAAACGTTTCTCAATATTTAAAAGTCTTATACAATTTTCTAAGCAATTTTACCGATGCGTTTGTGTTGTATGTGAAGGGCCTATTTTAATCACTAAATACCCTTAATCTGACAGAAGGATTCAAAAAAACATTTATTGCCTTTTTTTAGCACTTTATAATACATTAATATTCGGCTTTTTATAGTAAAACTTTTTCCATCAATATATTCCGAAGTTGATGCAAAAACTGAGAAGATTCCTTTTTTCGAGGCAAAGCGATTGATCTATAATATTAATTACGTTATTGCCGTTTTAAACAGAAAAACATTTTTATCAACGCGATTTAAGGTTGGTGCATGAATAGAGAAGAGTTTTTCATCCTAAATTTTCAAATACAATAATTCTGAAAATTTTTGTTAAAAAAGTTGAGAAAGGGATAGGGTGCGACAGAACTTTTTCCTTCCCCCTTTTCAGCTCGAAAAATGACTATTTTAAATACAAAATTATTAGTTCTATTTGGTAATTGTATATTTTTTGTAAATTTTTATTGTTTAGTAGGTCAAAATGGAAACTTTAGTTTGACTATTATTTAAAAAAGCACCAAAACTTCCTCTATGAGGAAGCAAACACATTTGCTAACAGGAAGCAAATTCCTCATGAAATGGACAACATATAAGTATAAATACAATGTGGAAATAGTCGAGATCGAATTTTAACAAAGTAATTGAACTTTTGATTAAAAAAAACAAACATTTCAACAATGTTACTGCATTTTTTTAAAATAATTAAATTTTTAACCAAATAATATAATTTTTAATCAAACAAGATGAATTTTTAACCAAAAATATAATAGAAGCATTTTAAATTTAAATTTTTTTTTACCCATTAATGTAGTAAAGTAATTTATGGAAGGTACAGCCAGGCCACTTTTTATTTTTGGACCACACTCCAGTTGGATATAGCTAAATGCTAGGGTAAGTGAAATAGAAACAGTTTTCCTGGTGACAAATATGATTCTAAGTTTTATTGATAGTCAATAAGTTAACGAAGAGTGAGATAAGGATAAGGGAAAAATATCGTTTTTCGACGAAACTTGTTCTCACACCTTTTATTTTTCTCTCGCCGGCATGGCAGTTGGTCTGGGCTGTAAAATAAAATGTGAGCTTATAAAAGAGACGCCGCGGAATGAAAGATGGTAATGGTAATACCATTGGTAATACCGTTCACCGCAGCGTCTTCGCGGTCGCAGTTTATATGATTTTGGAACATGGTAGGTAAAACCAACAGACAAGTTTTAAGTGACTCTTCAGAGGCATATAAAGATTGTAAAGTCTCCTGTAAAGTTTCGGAACTTATTGCGCACTCGAAGTCTGGAAGCCGATGGAAAACTGGGTGGTCGTTTTTTCCATACATATGTATAAATTACATAAGTAAATAAATATACATAATTTATATAAATAAGTAATATATGAAATTTCCATGCTCAATCTCATCGAAATTCGAAGTGTTGACAAGCTTTCAAAATATACATATTTTTTAAATACCAAAAACAGTATATGTTAATATAGAACAAATCTTGGTGTTTTTTAAATAAAAAATATGCTCTTGGAACCACTGTTAGATACGTTTCTGTTGAAAAAACATTTCTGTTCATACGTGTAAATTTTCTGGACACATGTGTGTGGAACGTGCTTCCTAAAAATATAGGTACACTTTTCACACGTAAGAGACCGCGCGATCCACTCTTTGATTATTTCATTAGAACCTTATAACATTGTTGTCTTCCTTATCGTTACACTAAAATTTACATTTTACAATCTTTTTGTGTCATATAAATTTTACACTCTAAGTTTGAATCAGTCAAAACTGAGTGATTCTTGACAGTCAATTTGATTGATTCATTAAAAAAGTCATTTTAGAAAGCGTTTACATATTACGTAACGTTATTTTCGACACAGTTACGTAAAATTTTTTCCAATGTGTTCAAAAATGTAACAAACGTTTTTGAAGTTGAAAAAAAGGTTTTTTAAGTTGAAGTGTTATATAGACATAAATAAAACAATATTTAATGTAACACTGAGCGCTTTTAAAATATATTTTTTAGTCACACAATTATTGAAGTTATTTACAAGAAAATAAGTATTACTAGGTTGCTTTTAAACTTATTGTATAAATATAAATTTTATAGGATTCTTGAGAAAATTAAAATAAGATTTTTGAATATTATATTTGATTTTTTAAATTATTTGAAAGGATTTTACTAAATATTAAGAAAACTTCCAGCCATTTTGAATGATATTTAGGACATTGAATTTCATTCAACAGAATAAAAAATTGTGCCCAAATCCAGCCAATTCCAGCCAATTCCATTAAATTCCATTAAATTCCATATAATTATATTTTGTCTTTGAATTCCAGTGAATTTGAGTTCAATTCGATTGAATTCTATTGAATTTGTTTTAATTATAATTAAAACTTTCCTTGAACTTTGCTTTATTCTATTATAAAACGCTTAATTCCATTAAATTAATCTGAATTTCATTAAACTGAATTAAATGTAATCAAGTTTCTATTAATTTTAATATAATAGATAAATTTTTCATTGAATTTTATTCAATTGATTAAAATATCATGTAATTCCGCTCAATTAGATAGAATTTCATTAAATACGTGAATTCCAATGAACTCAAATTGACTTTAATTGGATTCGATTGAACTTGATTTGATTCATATTTGAAAATCTATTGAATTGTACTTTATTCTATTAAAATCTAAATAATTAATTCCGTTGTATTATATTGAAATCTCTTCCAATCCATTAAATTTCATTAAATTTTTTCAGCATTATTCTATCGAGATTTTGAGAATTACTATGCATTGACTTGAGATCAGTTGAATTAACATGCACCTCCATCAAAGTCCATCGAAATTATTGTAATTCAATTCAATTCAATTCAATTCCGTGCAATTTAGTTCAGCCTAAATCTCATTTAATTCCTTTATATTTAATTTAATTATAATGAATTTTACAGAATCCCATTCTATTGAATTATGCTTTATTTTATTACAATTCCTTAATTCCGTTAACTTGCATCGAATTTTACACAATTTAAAATTTAATTCGATTTGATCGAATTTGGTCAATTCCATTAAATGCAATAGAATTCCATTGCATTTTATCAAATATAATTCGATTCTATTGAATTCCATGTTAAGAAAGAATTTCAATCCAATGAAATTCGATCAAATTCAATATAATTATAAAATTAAATTTAAAGGAATTAAATGAGATTCAAACTAAATTAAATTGAATTAAAGTGAATTAATTTGGATAAAATGG
>JAAAKG020136781.1:0-13090 GCA_010014905.2 Druon quercuslanigerum
TTTAGAATTTTAGAAATAGTTAAATATTCTATAAAAAAAAAGAATTCTCAACTAAGAAGATTAATTTTATAGAAATAAAAAATAACTTTAATTTTCAATCAAAAATGTTCAATACAAAGATGGAATTTCTGTACAAGATCTATTTTCTACCAAAAACAACGAATTTAAAAAATATGTATTTGTATTTTAAACAAAAAAACACTAATTCCCAATACGGATTTTAAATTTCCACCAATTTTTGCCATGGCGTTTCAAAATAATTATTTAGACTTTGAATTCTAGTTTTTGAAATTAATCCTTCAATAAAAAAAACCCTGTCTTTTTTTTATTGCACGATTTTTCAAGTTTTTCTACCAAATTTTTCAAAATTTTATGACTCTACCAAGCCTTCTAGGTTTTGTATGAAACAACTAATTAACTTACACAAAAGTTATAATCAGCCTTTCGACCGAACTGTACTTCAATACATTTTTCCAATTTCAATAAACGAAAAAAAATTATAAAATAATGTACATTTTTATAGATTTCGAATAACATACTTTGAAACATTTTAACAACTCTGAAAGATTTGAAGAGAATTAAAAAATATTCTTAAGATTAATAGAAAATTTTGAAAGAAACTTCAAAAATATATTAAGATACTTTAAACAATTTATATAAATTCCGAGAAAAGAATTCAAAATATTTTAAGTTAAGTTTTTTTATTTTTTAAGATTTTTTAAACTTTTAGGAAAAATTCGTGTCAGTTTAAGACATTTAGACATTATAGAAGATTTCTGAGTAATTAAAAATATTTACGAAAATTTATCAAATATTTTTTAAAAACAACTTAAATTTTCAACAATAAGAAATGAATTTCCATCTAAGAAGATTAACTTTCAAGAAGTAAAAAAATGGAATAGTTACATTTTCAACGAAAAAACAACGGATTAAACAAAAAAACGTTAAATTTACAATAAAAAAGAATTTTTAACCTAGGAAATTAATTCTCTACTAAAAAAACAAATTTAAAAATAAACATATTAAAATTGTCAATCAAATAGATCAATTTCAAAGCAAAAATAAAATAGTTCAATTTGATATAAATTCCGAGAAATGAATTCGGAATATTTTAAGTTGAGTTTTTTATTTTTTAAGATTTTTTAAATTTTAAGAAAAATTCGCGTCAGTTTAAGACATTCAGGCATTTTAGAAGATTCTGAGTAATTAAAAAGCATTTACAAAAATTTATCAAATATTTCTAAAAAACAACTTAAATTTTCAACAACAAAACATGAATTTTTATCTAAGAAGATTAATTTTCAAGCAGTAAAAAAATGGAATAGTTACATTTTCAACAAAAAAACAACAAATTTAACAAAAAAAAAATTTAATTTACAATAAAAAAAGAATTTTTAACCTACTAAAAAAACAAATTTAAAAATAAACTAAAATTGTCAACCAAATGGATGAATTTGTTACTGAAAAAAATCAATTTTAAAGCAAAAATAAAATAGTTCAATTTTCAATGCAAAATCAACCAATTTAAAAAAAGAGTCACATTGTCAATAAAAAACTACCATTAAACAATGAATTTAAAAAATATGCAGTAATCTTTAAACATCACAAAAATAGTAATTTTCAATAAAAAAGAAATGTTCCCACAATTTTTTCACCGTTATGTAGAAAAATAATTATTAAAACTTTGATTAATATTCTCCGAAATTAATCTTTGAATACTAAAAAAACGGTAATTTTTTCAGAATTTTTCAGTTTACGAACTACAATAGACAATATACGCGAAATTTCTCACTCCGATCTTCTCTACCGACATTGTCAAACTGGAAAAAAGCCGCCCTGCTTGAACGTTCAAGTAGAAACGTCTATCGTCTGTTTTAGTTCGTAAACTGGCCGTGGGACATTGTGGACGCTTATTTTTGTTCGCAAAAGATTAGGGGCAGAGATGGCGCTGCCGAAAATCACTCGAAATTTAATACATGTGATCGGCAATCTCCCACCTCATCTCTGAAATAGGTGAGAGAAAGAATGCAGTAATTCATTTTTTATTTTTTGTCACTAATCAACTGAAAATCGAGGTAGTTTAAAAGTCTGGTTTTTAATTGTGAAACATTTTCACGCTCATTTTGCATAAAATTATTCGTGAAAAAAAGATTTCTTTTAGAACTTAAAATATCCACGATTTTTCTTTACGGCGTGGGGGGCATCGAGCATAGGCAAAGCGAGAGGGAAGGTAGAAATTGAAGAAATAATGTACCTAATTTATTTATGTTTAACAATATATTATAAGAAATAGTTGTATTATTCGTTTAACATCTTCTCTTCATTTTTATTTGCAAATTGAAGAAAAAAACATCCTATTGGTTCAAAAATTATGGCAAATTATGTATGTGTACAGTTTTTCATATTAAACAACAATAAAAAAAAATATAAATTGAACAGACTTTTTTTTATCTAATTTAAAATTTATTTAATTTGTACACAAACAGGTTTTTGGGATCAAGATAAGTGCACACTTTTGTGGAATAAGTTGAATATGTCAAATCTTAAATTTCTTCAGCTTCATTAAAAAAAACATTTAATTATTCTGCTTTCATGAAAAAAAAAAAATTTTCGTGGTATTCAAAACTATCCAATGAAAAAATGCATAATCTCAAAAGCCCTAAATTAGGGGGTATCTTTTTCAGAAAAAGAAAAATGATAACATTTTTCTTTAATTCCAGCTGAGGTCCTTTCATGTACGACATAATCAAAATTTTAAAAAATGTGTGCACATGACTGCAAATATTGTTGGCCTTTAATTATTAAAACTTAGTTAATAAAAGTTTAAATTTCATTCGCAGTTTTTTTAACATAATTTCTCATAAGAAATATTCTTCTTCAGAAATTTGGTTAAAATATTTCATTTTGTTTTTAATAATGTATGACAAATTGAATTACGTTCTTGGGACACATTCTGCCCGGGAAAGTGTGATTGCAAAGAATCGCACGCAGTGCTCGCAATGATGTGAGCATTAAGTGCGAGCTCAATGACAGCACAATGCATGCATGAATTTCGAAATAACTTTTGTCAATAATATAAGTCATTTCCGAATCAATATAAATTTTACTATAATAGTTTCTTTGCTAATTTATGTGTACATGTCATTTTAGAACTTGTGATTTATTTTTTATATACTATACTAGGCCTAGAAAAACCTTAAAATTACTAATATGCAATAAGAAAACAGTTTGTATTTCAAGTGTTTTTAATTACAAAAACTTTTCGCCTTAAATTATTTAATGTTGTTAGCCCCGAAAAAAATAATTTTTATTTTTCGATCGATGGTTAAACTTTAATTCATATTTTTTTACCGAAAACATTAATTTCTTGGTATTAACCTTGCTTATTTAAAGTTTAAATTTCATTTTTGTTGTTCATTCACCGGGTTCTTCAAGTTTACTTTAAGAGTACTATCGCACATTCTTCAGAGTGTACCTTCATCTAAGGATTAAATTTCTTTGTAATCAGAGCGGTCTACAAACGAACTTCAGTAATAAGTTGCATAAGTATCGAATTCTGCAAACAGGCAGGGCACCTGCATCAGTGAATTTGCAAATATACACCGAGCCACTGATGTAAAATTTAAATGAACTATTTTTAAGGTTCTCCAGTTATTTACTGTTTAATTGAGATAATTGCTATTTAGGTTTTGCAACTTTTTACAACAGCTTCAATTCCCAAATCAAATTCGAGCAAAACTAATATTGAATTTTTGTACATCTTTTGCATCTACGTAAAAAGGAATAAAACAATATTTCAAATCAAAATTTAAAATTTTCCAATTTATTTATTTCAAGCAAAAAAATTACTTTTCTATCATAAAAGATGATTTTTAACAAAATACTTAAAATTTTAATAATATAGCTAAATTTTTAACAAAATAAGTGAATTTTCAATCTGAAAAACTGAATTCTCAACAACAAAAAACTTTAATAGTTGATATTTTAACCAAAAAGACGAATTTTCAGGAAATTATATTTTAAGTCATATGAAAGAAAAAAAAGTTCACTTAAATTGTTGAACCTTCAAGCCAAAGATCAAATTTCAAGAAAATAGTTCAACTTTCAACCAAAGATATATGAATTTTCGACTAAAAATATGAATCTTTAATCAAAAATATGATTTCTTAACAAAGCGTGACAAATTTAAAAAAATAGTTGAATTTTTTTCCAAGAAATACTTTAGTTGGCTTCAACACCAAAATACGAATTTTAAACAAACAGTAAATTTTCTACGAAATAGTTGAATTTTTAGCGAAAATGATAACTTTAACAATAATATGAAATTTGTAATCAAAGCATTTTTAGCTGAGAAAGATGAAATTTATACTAAAATAGATAATTTTTTTAAATTAAAGTCAAGTTTTCAAAAAAATAGTTCAATGTTTGTCAAAAAACGATTTCAGTTGACTTTTCAACACCAAATACGAATTTTTAGCAACAAGTCATTTTTCTTCGAAAATAGTTTAATTTGTAATCCAGAAAGACAATTTTTTAACAAAGTTGTTGAATTTTCAAACAAATAATAAAATATATATCTAACAAGATAATCTTTAGGATGAAGAAACTAGAAAAAAAATCTGGCAGCTGCGCGGGCACATTCATGTTGTGCGCTTTCCTCGCAAGTTTGAGCACGCCCAGGGCGCGCGACTGTTGATTCTCGCGCTTTGCGCCCGACAATGTATTTATCTATCGCTACGCGCTCGGACTTTATACTTCTCCCACATTTGTGCCTTTCAACAGTAAGGTTCAGAGCATCATCAACTGTTATTTAATGATTGTTAATTTTCTTTCGTTAAAACTCCTTCGGCTTTAACGAATACGTTCTCATCAACAATGTTATATCAAATGTATATTATATTTATTTCTGTATCATTGACTGATACTGCTTATTCAGATGTTGTATTGTATGGATATTGTATCATTTGCCAGAGTTAATTTCTTTATTTTTAGTGCATTTTTCTAACAAGAGCTTAAAAAAATTTTTAGATTTTTTTTCGTTGAACAACTTTTGTCTTATCATTTTTGTTCATCTTGTGTCGTTTTTCCAACAATTTAATTTGTTTATTTTTAATCCTATTTTTTACGATCAAAAGAAAATTTATTTGTTCTTTTCTCCTTGCTTTGTTTTAAAAAAAAAATTTTTTTCATTTTTAATGTTTTTCATGATTAAAAAAAAGAGTATAACCGAAGGCCAATCCAATTCGTCAATTCTTTTGAAAGTTATCGTTTTAACAAACTAAAAATCTATAATAAAAAAATAAGCTAACAAGACAGACATACACATTCGTAAAAATCTGCTTTTCTTACCTTGCATCGTTTTTCCAAAAATTTAATTTTTTTATTTTTAACGTTATTTTTGACGATCAAAAAAAAAAACCTACACATCCGAAAAAAATGATTAAGAACAACTGTGTAGCTCTTTTTTGAATTAACAAATTTTGACTGTTTTTCCCCTTACAACAAAAGGATATCCCATATGATCCCATTTATCTCTCGGGTTATCCCAAGCTGGGAGATAAATGGGATCAAATTAAATATCCCGGTATATCATAATGCTGTGAGGCTCACAAATAAAACAAAAACTGCGCGTTCTATGAAAAAGTAAATGATAAAAAATTTTTAGTTCTTTTTTGGGAACACAATTCTTGTCCATTTGCTTTTTGTCGCATCTTGCACAGTTTGAGCGAAAAAGCCATTTTTTTTAAATTAATATTTGCACAATCAAAATGAAAATTTTCGATTCGCCAGAAAAATTCAAAAAGTTTTTACGAAATGTCCTTCGGCTTTAACGAATACAATCTCATCAACAATATTATATCGAATGTATATTATATTTATTTGACTTTTTGTATACTTGTTCTCATCACAGTAAATATACATTTTATCCAATTTTAATACATCAAAAAAGTTGTAAAAAAATTTGAGGCATCTCGAAAGTTGCATAAAATTGCAATATTTGTAGACTCGTAGAAAGCCTTAGATATAATTGTTTTATTTGAAATTTTCAGCAAGCATTTTTCAGTATATTGAGAACAGATTTATCAAAAAAATCTTCATTTTTTTAATTTATAGCTTTGAAGCAATTCCAAAAATAAATAAAAATTACAAATTTTAGTTACACAGCAGCTTTTCGCCGAGCCAAAAGAATTTATGGCGCCTAAGAACACAAAGTGGCTTATTGTTCGAGGCTTAGGACTTGCAGCTGCAGGCTCGGCCATAAAGCCTCCTGCTATAGCTACAGGCCCACACCTGTAGCCCTGGCAGCACCTGTGAGCTTGGCCACTCCATCCATTTCGTCAGGGGTCCTTTGTTGGAAAATGGGGAAAAAATTGGAGATTAAAAAATTGGGAGATTCCCATTTCATCACCGTCTACTTGGTCGAGTTACCCGCTCCACTCGGCTTCTTCTTACGCTTACGTCGCTTAGTGAGCCAGAGCGCTCTGCCAAGCCTTGCCAGCGGGAAGGTCTTTTGTCCTAATGAGGAATAAAATACCAAACTTAAATTTTTTTAAATGTTGAACTCAGCAAATTAAAATATTATATTTGGAATCTATGCCCTTTAGCGATTCCAACGATATGTCGCTCGGAATCAAAAGATGAAAATCAGAATAAGAATAACAATTCAACTGTTGAATTATTATTTAATTAAATATTAAACGACGATATTATAAATAAAATGAGGAAAATATAAATTATGTTTATAAAGCTTTGTGA
Source organism: Druon quercuslanigerum (assembly GCA_010014905.2). NCBI lineage: Eukaryota > Metazoa > Arthropoda > Insecta > Hymenoptera > Cynipidae > Druon > Druon quercuslanigerum. The sequence goes on from JAAAKG020136781.1 coordinate 6,757, forward strand.
AAGTCTTAAATCCATAGAATACTGTACTGCGGAAAATTCCATGATGCTAGCCAGTGTCAAAACATAAACTAAAATCAGCGTCAACTTATTCTGATTTTCATCTTTTGATTCCAAGCGACATATCGTTGGAATCGCTGATGGGCGTATATTCCAAATATAATATTTTTAATTTGCTGAGTTCAAAATTTAAAAAAAATTTAAGTTTGGTATTTTATTCCTCATTGGGACAAAAGACCACCCGCTGACAAGGCTTGGCAGAGCGCTCTGGCTCACTGAGCGACGTAAGGGGAAACTAAGTGGAGAGGAGCTCAACCAGGTAGACGGCGATGAAATGGGCACAAATTTGAGAAGTATTTAGTAATAAATTGAATATTAAACTAAAGTCTCTTCATATTAAAATCCTTCAAATTTTCAACTATTTTAGGCAAGTAATATATCAATCAAATCGGAAATATTCGTAGATGCTGTTTATGCTATTTTAATATCGATAGTTAAATAATAAATTTTTTAAAATTTTTTTACGTTCAGATGCCTGTGTACGAAAGACCCTTGCTGAAGTAAGCTCAATTATACTGAGAACTGTGAACAATATAAGAACTGTTGATCTCACGTAATTTTGTTAAATGGAATGTACAATGCATTTATCGAGCACAACTCAATACAAATTTAAGTTTTTCGAAATTTTTAAAAATAATAACATTTTTAGTTTTAGTTTTAAGGATTAGGTTTTTGGAATTTTTCTTTCCTACATAAAATTGTGTATACTTCGATCCGCCTAGCACAACCTTTGTTTTTGCTCTAGTAACAAGATGCGGGTGTAGCAAAAAATGGTTGTCAAAAATTGTGCCCATAATTTTTGATTTTTCAACAAAACGTTTACGGAACAAATGAGCCAAAGTGTAGCAGAAATTAGAACAACTTTAATTTTTTTGAAACAATAAGTTTGCGGATCTAACTTCCGGGACATTCAAAGAGATGCATTTTGAAATTAAATTATTAATTTTCAAACTTCTTGTATGTTCAACTAAAAACTATCTTTCAGTCAATAAAAAAAATAGTGGATAAATTATTATTTCAAGGGGAGAATAAATTATGATACAAACTAACAGTTTTGAATGACTATTTATGTTTTAAATATCTTTGTTTATTTGCTTTAAGGTTATTGTATATGTATACATACTTTTCCTAAGTTTCTCCAGAAAATTCAAAAAGATTTTGAAAGATTTCAGATATGTAAAAAAAAAGGATCGAGACAAGTTTAAACAATATTTGTTTATTTTGTAAAAGTTTACACAATTTGTGAACAGCTTTTGATAAGTTTAAAAGATATTTTGGACCTTTCAAAAGTTGGAGAAAATAAAAAATATTTCGTACATTTTTAAAAATCTTTCATCATTTTTTAAATATTTAAAAAAAAATTTTAATCTATTAAACATTTTAAAGTTCCTAAATGTATTTTAAACTGACTATAGCTATCCGTAAAATTGGCTGAAAATGGTTAAAATTCATTTTCCACCATAAAATATAAAATATTTGCAAAATATCTGCAAAGTTTTATAAATAAATTAAAATCTTCCACATATTTTTCAACAATTTTTTAAATACTTTGGAATGTTTCAAAAATCTTTAAAAATATTATTTCAAAATAATATTTTATATTAACAAAGTATTATATATTCCTTCCAAAAAAATAAGGACATTTTTTTGTTTTTGTTAAACCTTCAAAAATTTTTCAGCAGCTATAAAATTTATTGTTTTAAATCTTTAAAAATCGAAATTTTATTTTAAATTTGTTGAAATCTTTTAAGTTCAAATCTTACACTTATTCGAATTATTTCTAAAATGTTATAAACCTAAAATAAATAAAGAATAAAAAATCATATTAAATTTTTCATGCAATCATAACAAACCAATTTCATTATTCAAATATCTATCAAACTTCTTTAAAATCATGGAAATTATTTTTTTGTAATTGCTCAAAAATCTCAAAAATTTCATTTTTCACATCTCTTTCAGAGTGTAAAAAATTTCCCAAATTATAGTTTGGAAGCAAAATGTTAAGAGCAGAATAATTTTTTAATATTAAAAATGTAATAATTTAATAATAATTATTATTATTAATTAATAATCAATTAATTATTAAGTAACAACTTAAATTTTAATTATTTTTTAAATTAATTATTATAAAGTACTAATTATAATAGTTATTATTAATTTACTATTATTATTAATTTAATGTAATTATTAAATGATAATATATAAACCAAAGGTTTAAAAAAATATTTCAATATAGTTTTTAAGAATTAAATCAACATACAATCTAGACTTTCATTTCAATATTAAAATAATTGTGAAAATGAAGTACAAGTTTTCTTATTTCTAAATTGTCTACTGACGATCATAACTTGGTGGGAGATTCCCATTTCATCGCCGTCTACCTGGTCGAGTTACCCTCTCCACTCGGTTTCCCCTTACGTCGCTCAATGAGCCAGAGCGCTCTGCAAAGCCTTGCCAGCGGGGGGTCTTTTGTCCTAATAAGAAATGAAAAACCAAACTTAAAATTTTTTGAATTTTGAACTCAGCAAATTAAAAATATTATATTTGGAATATACACACTTCAGCGATTTCAACGATATGTCGCTTGCAATCAAAAGATGAAAATTAGAATGTCAATACTTAATTGTAAATAATGGCAAATTCATTTTCTACTTTGGATGCGTGCGAAGTCTACTGCAAGCGATAATATGAGGATACCGATTTAACCGATTCATATAAATATATATCACTGATTATCGTTTATTATTTAATTAAATATTGATTCAACAGTTGAATTGTTAACAGACAATTTTTCTACAAATCAACTTTTGCATTTTCAACTGTACCACCGAAAATTCCATGATGCTAACCAGTGTCAAAACATAAACTAAAATCAGCGTCAACTTATTCTAATTTTTATCTTTAGATTGCAAGCGACATATAGTTGGAATCGCTGAAGGGCGTAGATTCCAAATATAATATTTTTAATTTGCTGAGTTCAAAATTTAAAAAATTTTAAGTTTGGTATTTTATTCCTCATTACGACAAAAAAAAAAACCCCGCTGGCAAGGCTTGGCAGAGCGCTCTGGCTCACTGAGCGACGTATGGGGAAACCGAGTGGAGAGGGTATATCGAACAGGTAGACGGCGATGAAATGGGCGCTTCCCAAGTAGGTTCTGTTTAAAATGTTCTATTTTAATTTGTACAAACAAGAGAAAAAATCAAAACGCTCCACACCAGTCTATAAATCATTTTAATTTAAAATAAACAAAGGCATTAATTTGTTTCTACAAGACAAAAATAATGCGATTTTTTGGGCCAGCCTACTGACCAGGTTTCTTTGACCTATAAATTTAAATTCATATTAAATTTCTGCAAAATTACTAATTTATTTGTTTCATTTGCGTATTTCCAAAAATTACGTCCATGAAAAAGACCCCCCCCCCCACCCCACCGATCGAACTTTTACATAATTTAAGTACGTTCCCTTATCTGTTGTAATTTGATATATGAGCGGGTTACGGGGAGTGATTTGTATTTCCCGTATACGCTATAATCAGTTATAATAGCACGTATTACATAATTACATGTTGGAATAATATATTGCAGAATGTATGTAGATTACGCTGTAATCTACTTACAGAGTGGCCGTTTTAATCACATAAAAAAATCTCGGTAATTTTCCGGTTCACAAACACTTTTCATGATCAATGAAATTAAAATTCTATCTAAAGCTGAAATTTTTTCCATTTGAAGTAGTAAAAACTGAGTTGCAAGTCGTTTTAAATAATTTGAAGCCAGAAAGATTAAAAATTAAACGATTACATCTTTGTTGTACTCTGGACACTTTTTAAATTGATAGTTAAATTATTTTAGTTATAAAAAGTTGAAAAATCTTTAAAAAAAGAGCTTTAAAATTGTGTTTTAAAATCTTGAAACATCTACATATAGTTTTACATTTATTCAAATTTTAAATTATTGTTGAATTTTTTTTCACAACTTCTAAGCATCTTTTTAAATGATTCGAATTCTTCCTAAATTTTTTTATATCTTGTACAATTTAAAATATTTTTTTTAAATCTGCTAGATTCATTTGTGAAAATTTTGGAAATCTTTTCAAATATTCTTTGAAAATTAATTTGTCCAAATAAAAAGTAATTTTCAATTTTCCTAGGTATCTTAATAAAAGCATTTTTTATTAATTTGAAGCCTTTCATTATTCTTAAAAATTAAAAAATAAATTTGTTTTAATAGAAGAATTGAAATTATAACGTTCAAAGTTTAGTTTTGATTATTTTATTTGTAATTACTGATTTTATATAAATAATTAAATATTTCTAAAGATTAAGCAGTGTTATTTTTCTTAATTAAAATATTCCAACATTTAGAGTAAAACAATATTTTAAATTAATAAAGGCCTTTAATTATGAATGTATTATTTTGAAGTTTAAAAAAAATAAAAATAGTTTATAAAGTTTAAATCGGACCACTAAAAAATTTTTTTTCGAAAATGCAAAATAATCAAATGTGTCTTTTGCTCAACGCTGAATAAATCTCAGGTTGGGCACGTTGTCAAAAAAATTGTTATTGAACCAAAAATTATTTTTAAATTTCGTACTTTTTCATTATTCAAGGTTCCTGGTCATTTCCCGGTCTGAAAACATTTTTCACGGTTAAATGAAATTTAAAAAATTCAACTCTATTTTGAACATTTTTCCATGTAATTCAAGAAACCATGGACAAAGTAAAGCGTCCAAAGTAGAACTTATGATTAAAGTTTAAAAGTTTTTGAATTGAAAAGTGGTATGTTCAAATGCAGTTAGACACATTAAAAATTAAAAAATAATTTTTTTGTAACTTAACAGTTCTAAATTATTTTCACTTTAAACAGTTTAAGCATCCTTGACAAGCTTTTAAATTTTATTTCAAAATCTTGAGAAATCTAGAGGTGGTTTTAAATTTTTCCAAATTTAAAATAATTTTTGAGAATTTTTCAAATTTTTTAAATAGATTTTAAAATTAATGGAACTTTTCCTACTACTTTTAGAAAGTCCTGTAAATTTGAAAAAAAAATCCTAAAATTTTATTTCTAAATAACAATAGAACACTTATTATTGTTAGAACAAAGTAGAGTAATTTTAAAAGATATTAAGGAGTTTTAAAAAGATTCAAAATAAATTAAGGGCTTAAAATGATTTCAAATCATTTAAGTAAAGAGGGTATAACAGAATGTAGATCTTTGCTGATTACAAGCAAAAAAATCAGAATATTTTTAAGAATTGTGAAAGGCTTTAAAATAATAAAAAAATGCTTTCTTAAGATTCCTAGAAAAATTGAAAATGATTTTTCATTTTGAAAAACTATTGTAACAAAAAATTAAAAACGATTTTAAGAGGTTTACAAAATTACCAATAAAGACCTGGAAGATTAAAAGTTTTTTTTAATTTGCAGGATTTTCCAAAAATTGTAGGGAAAATTTAATTAATTTAAAAATATATTTAGAAGTTCTGAATAAAAATGTTAACGCACTTTGTTTCAATTACTTGAAATCATTTCAAATTTTTAACTAATTTTAAATATTTTGAAAACTTCTAAATATTTCTTAAAATTACTCATATCATACGTCACAATTTAATAATTACACTTTATACAAATTAAACCTTTTTTAAATAGAACAATTAAAATTAATTTTTTTTTAAATTCTTACAAATGCTAGATACTTAAAGCTTTCTATGTAAAACAATTCAGTTTTAAATTGTTTTCTTATTGGTTTCAACTTACTAGTCTTCAATGAAAACCAAAATCTTGCTGAATATTAAACACTTTTTCCTTTTCTAAATTAAAAATTTCAAATTGAATGGCTTTAGAATTTAATAATTAAGACTTAAAAATCTTTTAAATTTAATCAAATCCTTTAAATGCGACTATATTATTATAGAGTTCATTTTAAGTTAAAATTAATAAAAAAAAAAAAATATTAATAAATGTATTTATTAGATTTATTATGAAAAAAATAATATAAAGGAAACCTACAACTTTGAATTAAAATTATTCATCATTAAAATGCATCATTCAAATTTTTATGCAAAAATAAAATTATTGTAATATATGATATATTAATTGCAATTCTTCTTAATACTTTCGAATCTAACCAGTTACAATTTGAAAATTCCCAAATATTTAACGGATTTAAAATCGTTTTGTCAAATCAATTATTATTCAGTTTTAATTGTTGATCTTAGGTTTATTGACCAGGGAATATTTAATTATTAATTTTAGATGTTAATTTTGTTTGTCT
>JAAAKG020136782.1:0-13090 GCA_010014905.2 Druon quercuslanigerum
CCCGTCCAGCGCCCTAATAAAGTTAGGGCAAAATAACTAACACCCTACCAACACCGAGTCGCAATTTCTGCACGGGTTATTGACGAGCACCGGGAACGTTAAATAGAAAAAATGGCCAAAAATGATTATACTCTTTTCAGCAAAAGAATACTCAACGTTGCGCAGTTTTTTCCTGAAAGGGTTTTTTAAATTTAAAAAAATCACCCTTTCTCTTAAATTTTATTGATCCTCCTTCTTACAGAAAATATAAAACCTTCACAAGAAACGCTATGAACAATAGTAAATTATTTAGGCAATTAATTTAAACTTTTAATTATGAGGAAAAAGGAAAAATTTATGTAATAAAAACCATTTTTACTTAAAAACCATAACAAAATCACGATTAGGTCCAAAACTAATAAAACTAATTTTCTTTGTTGCGTTTCTTTTGGGAACCTATGAAACAGATTAAGCAGCGAGATCTCAGCCAAATGTTAAGCAAAAGAATACTCATCGTTGCGCAGTTTTCTCCTGAAAGGGTTTTTTCAAATAAAAAAATCACACTTTCTGTTAAATTTCATTAATAATTGCCTTGTTCTAACAGAAAATATAAAACTTTCGGAAAAAACTCAATGAACAATAGTAAATTATTTAAGCAATTTATTTAAATTTTTAATTATGAGGAAAAAGGAAAATTTTATGTATTAAAAACCATTTATATTTAAAAACCATAACAAAATCAGGATTAGCTACAAAACTAGTTAAACTAAATTTGTTTATTGGGTTTCTTTGTGGACCCGATAAAACAGATAAGGCAGCGATATCTCAGCAAAATGTTAAGCAAAAGAATACTCAACGTTGCGCAGTTTTTCCGAAAAAGGTTTTTATAATAATTAAAAAAGCACACTTTCTGTGCTTTTTTCTGGATTAACGAGCTAAATTCTGCACTTTAAGACCGCTTGCGCAAACTGGAATAAAATTCATCTTTTCCGTTAAGTGTTCCCTCGCTGAAGAGAGTAAACACAACTAATTGAAAGTGTAACATTTGGTTGAACTGTAAACGCAAATTCCGCAGATTTCAACAATTTTCCTGTTATTGGCGAGTACCCGGAAGGTCAAATAGGAAAAATGGTCAAAAATGATTATACTTTGTTTAGGAAAAGTATAAGTATAAGTTGCGCAGTTTTTTCCAGAATGGTTTTTTTTCAATTTAAAAAAAAACACACTTTCTGTCCTTCTCTCTGGATTATCAGGCTAAATTCTGTTCTTTTATGGCCGCTTGCGCAAACTGGAGGAAAATTCATCTTTTCCGTTAAGTATTCCCCCTATTAAGGAGCGATATTTAATAATATAATTTTGGATTCGCATTATACGGTGAATTTTAAAGAAACTTGTTGATTGTCAACTCAATTCACACAATATTGGTTATTCTCTGCAAAATTTTAAGCGAGAGAATACTCAACGTTGCGCAGTTTTTCCGAAAACGGTTTTTATATCAATTAAAAAAAGCACACTTTCCGTGCTTTTCTATGGATTATCGAGCTAAGTTCCGCACTTTTATGACTGCTTGCGCAAACTAGACGAAAATTCATATTTTCCGTTAAGTATTCGCTCGCAGAAGAGAGTAAACACAACTGATTGAAAGTGTAACATTTGGTTGAACTGTAAACGAAAATTCGGCAGATTTTCACAAGTGACGTAATCTCATAACAAATGATGCTTTTTTGGAAATTTTCCCAAATCTCCTTTTACATGGTGAATACATATATCAAATTGGATGGTGAAACTCGACTCTCCATCGCCGATGCGGCAGCCATAAAGCCTCCAGGAAACATGAGAACAGGGCGTTGGGATTGAATTCGGTCCTGCCTCTCCCTAACTCTCAAAGACCCTTCACCAATATGAGTTCAGGGTACAGGGAACTGGGATGTGAACAAAATAGTTTTGGGCGTTTCTATCGTCTGCTCCTTAATTGTATCATAGAATTTTCGATTCTTTCCGCTTTGATGAAATAACTCCGTGAAAATTCCTTTCTTTTCATCAGAGCCCTCGCGCCCTGAAATTAGATTTCGATTACCGAGAATTTTTCGATGTGGAACCAAAAAAAAGGGGCTAAGAAGAAAAAAGTATTGGAACTATTTTCTGGAGATGAGGACCCCATCATTCGAAAATTAATCGACTTGTAGCAATAAGTTTGTGAAATATTATTCTAGGAAATAAGGAGCCGGCCGTAAACTTTAAGCTAGTAATTTTCGGCATTTTCAAAAAATAGACGAATTTTTAGATAAAAAGATAAGTCTATTCTGAACCAAACAGATGCATCGACGTCCAAATTGTTGAACTTTTAAGAAAAGAGATCAATTTAAAAATATATATATAGTGGAACTTTTAACAAACGAAAAATTATTTTCTATACCAAAACAAATAAATTTTACACCCCAAAAAGAATAAATTTTCAATAAAATATTTGAATTTTGAACCAAGTTTTTGATTTTTCAAGCCAAATAGACCATTTTTTTCGAAAACATTCAAATTTGTAGCAAAAAAGCTCATTTTCTGTAATAAAAGTTAAATTTTCAATTCAACAGGAGGAATTTTTTACGAAATAGTGTAATTCCTGAATAATTGACGTTACTGTAACAAATTTAGTTGAATTTTAAAACGAAATAATTAATTTTCTAACATTAAAGTTCATTCTTTGTATAGTTGAATTTTCAAGCCCAAAAGGTGAATTTATTAGAATAAACTTACATTGTTAATTGAAGAAGTTCAATTTTTAAAAAAGGTAATTTTAATCCAAAAAAGATCAAATTTCGACACAAAAAAATAGTATTAATAAATAAGTTTAAATTCTAACCAAATGACTGAAATTTAAAACTACAAAGTTGAAAATTTAATGAAAAAAGATTAATTTTCTACTCACAGATGTACTTTTAACAAAATAGATGAGTTTTCCAAAAACTAGTTGAATTTTTAACAACAACAAAAGTTTTCAATAAAAAATTGAACAGTTCAGAACATTACATTTCAATCAAAATTGACGACATTTCAACGGGTCGAATTCAATGAAAAAAATTAATTTTTAACAAAATAGTGGAATCTTTATCCAAATAGATGAATTTTTAACAAAAAAGATTTATTTTATACACAAAAAGATGAATTATTAAAAGAAAAGTTAATTTTTAATAGAGAAGAATAATTTTTAACAAACAAAAAAAATTAAATCTTTAATTAGAAAGATGTATTTTTAAAAACCCAGATTAAATTTCTATACCTAAAAGATGAATTTATAACTAAATATAGGTATATTTTAATTTTTAATGAACAGTGGATTTTCTATTTATACAGGATAAATTCTCAATTTTCGAATAAAAAAATTAATAATATATTTCAATATTCAACAAGGTATTTATTTGAATTCTAAACCAAAAAAGATGAATTTTTACCAAATTGTGAGACTTTCAACCGAAAAGGTGAATTTGCCACCGAACAAATTATTTTTACCAAAGAAAACAAATTTAAACAATAACGTTACTGTTGAAGCAAAAATGTAAATTATTTACATAACAGTTTAATTTTCAACCCAATAATATAATTTTTTAACAATAAGGTTATTTATTTCAATTTCATATTTATACTTTTTTTAAATTGATGAATTCATTTTTAGCCAAATATCTTAATCCTCAAATAAACAAAAAAAATATTTTTTACGCAACAAAGTCTTTAATAGTTTATGTTTGAACGAAAAACGACGAATTTTTAACGAAATACATCAAGTTTTCATCAAAAAGTTGAATTTTCAAACAAAAAAATAATAATTTTTCACCAAAAACAGAATGGTCATATTTTCATTTAAAAAATTAATTCTCGACAAAAAACGAGTTTTTCACGGGTTATATTCCACGAATAAGAACGAATTTAAAATAAAAAGTAAAATTCTCATCCAAAATAGATGAATTTTCAAGAAACCAGATTAATTTTCTACATAAATAGGTAAATTTTTACCAAGAAATTTCATTTTTATTTAAGAAATATGAATTTTCTAATAAAAAAGATAATTATTCAGTCAAAAATGGAATAGTTAAATTTTCAGTTTGAAAAATGAATTTTCAAGAAAAAATTTTTTACTAGTTAAATTTGAACGAAAAATTTACATTTTAAATAAAGTAGCAGTAGGAAAGAGAGGAATTTTCAAGAAAATACAGGTCATTTCTAATTAAATAGTTAAAGTTACAAAAATCTAGACTTTTGACAAAATAGTTGAATTTTCTAACAAAATATCTGGGTTTTCAACAAAAAAAAAGATTTTTCAATAAAAAAGTACAATTTTAACCAAATAGTTGAATTTTGTAACAATTTGAGATTTTAAATAAAAAAGCTGAACTGTCAACAACAAGAAAAACAGTTAAATTTTCTACCCGAAGATATTGAAATAAAATAATGAATCTTTAACCAAAAAAATCTATTTTTTACAAAATAGTTCAAATTTAAACAAAACAGTTGATTTTTGAACCGAAAACATTTCATTTATAATTTAAAACAGTTTATTTATTGTTCTATTTTATTTATTTTTTTATTTTATTCAAAACCAAAAAGAAAAAAATTTTTAAGCAAATATTGGAATCCTCAACCAAAATAGATTTAATTTCAACAAACTAGGATTACTATTTTAATGAAAAATTTTCTCCCATAGTGTTTAATATTCAAGTTATGAAGGATACATTTTTTAACCAAAAATGTAATAGTTAAATTTTCAGAAACAGAATTTAATTTTAAACAAAAAAGGCGAATTTTCAACATTACAGTTACGTTTTTAACCAAAACAAGTGAATAATAACAAAGAGTTTTCAACAAAATAGTTTAACAAAAAACATGCATTTTTTAAATAGTAGTTAAAGTTTAAAGTAGTTGATTTTTCAACCAAAAAAGATGAATCCAGAACAAAACAACTTCCAATAAAAAAAACGTGCAAAAAAGTTTGAAACCAAAAAAGAATAATTTTTACCCAAATTTTTTTTATTTGCAAATTCAACTATCTGATCGAAAATTCGTCTTTTTAGCAGAAAATGGAAATTTTTGGCAGTAAATTCGTGATTTTTGTTTAAAAATTCAAGTAAATGGTTGAAAGCTAAAATTTTTTAATAATTTATTTGTTTTTGTTAAGGATTCATCATTTAAGTTGAAAATGTATCTCTTGTGTTAAACATTTAGCTAGTAACAAATGTTGTAAAAATATAAATAATTTGAAAAAATTCGGTTCCTTTTATTTTTTTAGTTAAAAATTTTTTTAATTAATTGAGAACTTAGTTTTTGATTAGAATTTATTTTGTTAAATGAACATTTTAATAATCTATTGTTGGTTGAAAATTGACCTTTCACAGTAGAAAATTCAACTATTTATCCATTTTGTCAAGAAATTCTTTTTTTTTATAAAAAATTAATATTTTTGTTTTTAAAAGTTTAAATTTTTGTTTGAAAATGCATAATTTAAATTGAAAATTATATATTTTTGGTTTCAAATCGGTCTACTTTGTTAAACAATCTTTTTTTATTTAAAAAATAATCTTTTTAATCTGAAAATTTATCTTATTGTTTGAACATTCTTGTATTTTTTTTTTTTCTAGATAAAAAATTTATTTTTTGGTTTAAGTTCATTATTTTATTTCAAAATTCATTTGTTTTGTAGAAAATTTAACTAATTTACTAATAGTTCATCAAAAACTAATTATTTCAATTGAAAATGAAACTACTCCATTTTTGGTTGAAAATTGACCTGAATCAGTAGAAAATACAACAGACGGGATTATTTTAAATTACTGATAATAAAAAGAGTTTTTAACAAAATAGTTTAACAACAACAAAATTTTTTTTAAATAGTAGTTAAAGTTGAAAGCAGTTGAGTTTTAAACCAAAAAAGATAAATTCTTAACAAATCAACTATCAATAAAATATTAGAGTTTGCAATCAAAAAATAATAATATTTAATCAAATTTTTTTTCTTTGAAATTTAACTATCTGGTCGAAAATTCGCCTTTTTGGCAGAAAATAGAACTTTTTGGCAGTAAATTAGTCCTTTTTGTTTAAAAATGTAACTACTTGGTTTAAAGTAGAACTTTTTTTATAAATTTATCTCTTTTGTAAAACATTTAGCTGCTAACAAATGATGTAAAAATATAAATAATTTGAAACAAATTTGGTGTCTTTTATTTTTTTAGCTAAAATTTTTATAATTAATTAAGAAATTAGTTTTTGGTTAGAAATTATTTTGTTAATTAAACATTTAAATATTCTATTCTTGGTTGACGAATGACCTTTCACAGTAGAAAATTTAACTATTTATCTTTTTTTTGAAAAGACTTCTTTTTATGATAAAAAATTAATATTTTTTGTTCTAAAAAGTTTAAATTTTTTTTAAAAATGCGTCCTCCTAATTGAAAATTATATTTGCTGGGTTTTTAATCAAACTATTTTGTTAAGCAATCTTTTTTTATTTAAAAAATAATCTTTTTCATTCGAAAATTCATCTTATTGTTTGAACATTCTTGTATTTTGTGGAAAAGGTTTTTTTTTTAGTAAAATATTTTTTTTCTTGATGGAAAATTTATTGCTTGGTTAAAATTAATTATTTTATTTCAAAATTCATTTGTTTTGTAGAAAATGTAACTAATTTACTCAAAGTTCATCAAAAATTAATTTCTACAGTTGAAAATTAAACTACTTCATTTACGGTTGAAAATTGACCTTAATCAGTAGAAAATACAGGACGGGCTCATTTAAAATTACTGATAATGAAAAAGAGTTTTTAACAAAATAGTTTAACTGAAAAAATGAATTTTTTAAATAGTAGTTCAAGTTTAAAGTAGTTGATTTTTTAATCAAAAAAGATGAATCCTGAACAAAGCAACTTTTCAAATATTAGAGTTTGCACTCAAACAAGAATTTTTACCCAAATTTTTTTTTGCAAATTCAACTATCTAGTTGAAAATTCGTTTTTTTGACCGAAAATGGAACGCTTTAACAGTAAATTCGTCCTTTTTGTTTAGAAATTTAACTACTTGGTTGAAAGTTGAACTTTTTTCAAAATTTATTTTTTGTGGTTAAAGATTTATCTCTTTAATTAAACATTTAGCTAGTAACAAATGTTCTAAGCATTCATATACTTTGAAACAAATTCAGTGCCTTTTATTTTTTTAGCTAAAATTTTTATAATTAATTGAGAAATTAGTTTTGGGTTAGAAATTATTTTGTTCAATGAACATTTAAATTGTTTATTTTTGGTTGAAAATTGACCTTCCACAGTAGCAAATTGAACTATTTTTTTTTTTGAAAATATTTCTTTTTTTGATAAAAAATTATTATTTTTTTTTGTTAAAAGTTTAAATTTTTGTTTCAAAACGCATAATTTTAATTGAAAATTATATCTGGTTGGTTTTAAATTGGATTATTGTGTTAAACAATTTTTTTTATTTAAAAAAAAATCTTTTTAATTCAAAAATTTATTTTATTGTTTGAACATTTTTGTATTTTTTTTAAAAAGTTATTTTTTGTAGTAGAATATTCTTTTTCTTAATGGAAAATTTATTGCTTGGTTAAAATTTATCATTTTATTTTAAAATTCATTTTCTTTGTAGACAATTCACTGAAAAAAAATTAAAATTAATTAATGATACTAATAAAAATTAAAGAATTTACTAAAAGTTCATCAAAAATTAATTTTCTTTACTTGAAAATTAAACTTAACCATTTTTGGTTAAAAATTGACCTTATTCAGTAGAAAATACAACAAACTGGATCATTTAAAATTATTGATATTAATGAAGAGTTTTTGAAAAAATAGGTTAACCAAAAAAATGAATTTTTAAGATAGTAGTTAAAGTTTAAAGTAGTTGATTTTTCAATCAAAAAAGATTAATTCTGAACAAATCAACTTTCAATCAAATATTAAAGTTTGTAACAAAAAAATAATAATTTTTAACCATTTTTTTTGCAAATTCAACTATCTGGTTGAAAATTCGTCTTTTTAACAGAAAATTGAACTTTTTGGCAGTACATACATCCTTTTTGCTTAAAAATTTACCTACTTGGTTGAAAGTTGAACTTTTTTACAAACTTATCTCTTTTGTTAAACATTTAGCTAGTAACAAATAATGTAAAAATATAAATAATTTTTAAAAAATTCGGTGTCTTTTATTTCTTTTTGATAAAAATTTTTATAGCTAATTGAGAAATTAGATTTTGGTTAGAAATTATTTTGTTCGATGAACATTTTAATATTTTATTTTTGGTTGAAAATTGACCTTTCACAGTAGCAAATTTAACTATTTATGTATTTTTTTGGAAAATACTTCTTTCTTTGATTAAAAATTAATATTTTTTGTTCTTAAAAGTTTAAATTTTTGTTTTAAAATGCATAATTTTAATTGAAAATTATATTTGGTTGTTTCAAATCGGACTATTGTGTTAAACAATTTTTTTTATTAAAAAAAATCTTTTTATTGGAAAATTCATTTCATTGTTTGAACATTTTTGTATTTTTTTGAAAAAGTTATTTTTTGTAGTAGAATATTATTTTTCATGATAGAAAATTCATTGTTTGGTTAAAATTCATCATTTTATTTCAAAATTAATTTTTGACGAAAATTTATTTTTTTTGTTACTCATTTAGCTGGTAACAAATGTTGTAAAAATATAAATAATTTGTAAAAAATTCGGTGTCTTTTCCTTTTTTAGCTATAAATTTTTATAATTATTTGAGCAATTAGTTTTTGGTTAAAAATTATTTTGTTGAATGAACATTTACGTATTCTATTTTTCGTTAAAAATGGACCTTTCACAATAGCAAATTGAACTATTTATCTATTTTTTTTTGAAAATACTTCTTTTTTTGGATAAAAAATTAATATTTTTTGTTCTTAAAAGTTTAAATTTTTGTTTTAAAATGCATACTTTTAATTTAAAATTATATCTGGTTAGATTTAAATCTGTCTATTTTGTTCAAAAATTCTTTTTTATTTAAAAAATAATTTTTTTAAATTGAAAATTCATCTTATTGTTTGAACATTCTTGTCTTCTATTATTTTTATTGATGGAAAATTTATTGTTTGGTTAAAATTCATCATTTTATTTCGATATTCATTTATTTTGTATTAAATTTAACTAATTTACTACAAGTTCATCAAAAATTAATTTCTTCAGTTGAAAATTAAACTACTTAATTTTTTAATTTTAATTTTTTAACAAAATATTTAAACAAAAAAATATGAATCCTGAATAAACAACAAAGAATTTTCTACAAAAATAGTTAAATTTCAAAAAAAAAAGAATTTTAAACTAAAAATGTGACTTTGAAGCAAATAGTTTAATTTTGTACGAAATTCTTGAACTCTTTAACTTTCTTCCCCCAGGTATTATTTAAAAAAGGAACGTAAAATTTTTTAAGAAAATAGTTTAATTATCAACTAAAATTACCCATCTTTAACAAAAAATTTAACTTTTTGCCAAGTCATTCAGCTTTAAACAAAATACTTGATATTTCACCCCCCCCCCCAAAAAAAAAGATTTTCATCAGAAATAATAATCAGTTGACATTTCAACCAACAAAAAATTATCTTTCCCTCCAACAGTAATTTAACATAATTTTAATATTATTTCTGATGAATGAAAGTTGGGAGTATTAGGGAAAAGTAATTTTGACAGTGAGGATTAGGTTGAGAGGGTATGATACGTGTGAAGGGGGCTATTGTGTTAATCTAAAAGTGGAAGTGCCTTGCATCAGAACCCCTCTCCTGGTGGTGATATAGGTCCGGTCATTTGGTGGCTTATAGGATTAATTAAGGTGAGGGTGTTAATGCTCGATTTCGTCAGTCTTGAGAAGGATCTCCGAGTTAGACAAAAGGAGGGCCCACTGATGTTTACACATTATCCAGGAGTCCAGAACCAGAGTTGATATAAATTGCTTTCATCTGATGATGATCATGTCTTCAATTTATTTACTTATATCTTCGCTTAAATAAGAAGCTTAAAAGTTTTCCAATCCAGTGTTTCAAACTTCTTAGGATTTTGTTCCGAAATTTTTATCAATTTTGAACATACAGGGGAAACCATTACGAGATGAATAGAAAAATGTTTTAACTGATAATGCTGATAAATGATGAACAATTGAGACTCTGGATTCTATAACAACGTATAAAATTTGCCTAGCCGCTTCATGCCGCTCGAGTTGGCCCCTGATGACTTGAAAATCAGTTTTCGAAAATTTAATTTTTTAATACAGCACTTTGTAGAAAATTTTATGTCGCATCTTTTTTCTTATGACAAAAAAGTTCTATCTTTCACCGTTTCTGTAAAAAATAAAAAAAAAAACTAATTTTTCAGACCAGAAAATTTACTAAATATTTTCACTTCAACTCGCTCTAAAAGAGAAATTTTTTTTATATTTTAAGATAAAAATTTAATACACTGTCCTTTAAACTGTTCTTAAGAAAATGTGCAATATGAAATTAATTTATTTTGTTCAATAAAAAAGTTATACATTTTTTTGGCAATCAGTATCAAAATAACGTTAGACAACTTTCAAACGCTTCGTTTACTGAGGGAATTTCGAGGAAACTTAAGCTTACAGCAATAACAATGCTTAGTAGGATATAATTAAGTTTTCTGGAAAGTTTTACTCTAATTGAATTATTCGTTAACAAAATAGGAGCATTCTACTAGCATTGATCGAGTGCGTATAGGTGCCAATTTCGGAATTTAGACCTGCTCGACCATAGTCCGTGGTCAGTCAATCACATTTTAGTCTATTTATTTGTTTAAACTATCAAATTAAAATTTAAACATCAAACCACAAGCAATTATTTTTTTTTAGTGCAAAATCATGAAATATTTATATCTTACATTATATATACGTATTTACAGGGTGATTACAAACATTCAGAAAAGTATATCTCACAAGACAAATTTTAAAACAAAATAATAATTTTTTAATCAAAAAATGAATTTGCTACTAAAAAAGATGAGTTTTCGACCAAAATTATGAATTTTCAGCAAAAAAATTTAATTACCTTCTAATAACTTATTTTTTTCTTTAAAATTTTGTAGAACTACATTATACTAGTTTTAATTCAAACTAAACTTGTTAAAAATTATGCTACTAATGAGATAAAAATGGTTTAGAACATATTAAATACTTATTGTAAAAACAGCATGAATAGAGTTCGTAGACAATCTTATAGCCTTACATTACATTACAACTACCTTTCATCTTCTCCAAATATTTATATTGCAGACATTCTCTGATAGCGCATGTACTTTGATAGATGAAAATTTTATATTTTTTGATTGAGAAACATAATGTCTAATTACTTTATTTGTTTCAGAATAATAATGAAAATCAGTCCATATCGCGCAATGCTGCCGACTTTGACATGTCAGCTGAGAAGAATTAATAATTACCTAATAAATAATAAATAGAAACGATGACTTGCCAGTCACCCGTTTGAGTGAAAAGGTAAGTTAATTTGGTTCAATTAATAGTTCTTCACAATTCTTCACAATTCACGCGTATAATTCTATAACGAAGAAAACAGCCTAGTAACCGAAAAACCGATTTTCATGCTTTTATTGATTCTGAATAATGAAGACTTTCCTAAAATCATTTGCGGTCATAAGGCTGGTTCCTTCGTTCCACGTCATATATAGATAACCTAAGAAATATAAATTTAAATTAGATAACTAATTCACATTTTTGAGGTTGTCCATATTCTCTTGTATCCTATATAGAAGTGCTTACCTTGTAAAGTACTCCGATCTGAGTTGAAATATGTGGATGAATTAAATATGGGGCAGAATACTTCAAGTGTTCCCATCTAAAATTATTGTTTTTTTTTTATCGGGTTAAAACTTGACTAAATTATAGTCCTACACTGTTAAAAATTGGTGTATTAGGTTTAATACACATCCGTTGGAAGTTTTTTTCCGATGCGTATATTAAATTTAAGATACTACATTCAAATACACATCTGAAATTTAATACACGTGTGCATTAAATTTCAGATATATATATATGATGTATCATTTAATACACACGTGTATTAAACTTAATACAGCAATTTTTAACAGTGTAGATTATAATTAATATATATTTGTATTGAAAAATCATATGCTTCGTTGTAAAATTATTACAGAAGTGTATCAAACATAATGCAAATGTGTATCGAAATTACTTCACATGTATATAGAATTTAATACATACGTGTATTGAATTTCAGATGTGTATATGAATGTGTTATCTTAAATTTAATATACGTATCTAAAAAAAACTTCCAACACATGTGTATTAAACTTAATACAGTTTATTAACTTTTTATAAACTTAATACAGTATTATTATATATGTGTATTATGAAATCATATGCTTCTTTGTAAAGTTATTACAGAGGTGTATAAAACATAATGCACATGCGTATCAAAATTACTTCACATGTATATAGAATTTAATACACATGTGTATTTAATTTCAGATATGTATTTAAACTTTGAAATTTGGTGGTATCTTAAATTTAATATACGTATCTGAAAAAAACTTTCAGCACATGTGTATTAAACTTAATACAGTAATTTTCAACAGTGTAGATTATAATTAATATATATATATGTGTATTAAAAAATCATATGCTTCGTTGTAAAATTATTACAGAAGTGTATAAAACATAATGCATGTGTATCAAAATTACTTCACATGTATATAGAATTTAATACACATGCGTATTAAATTTCAGATATGTATTTGAACTTTCAAATTTGGTGGTATCTTAAATTTAATATACATATCGGAAAAAAACTTCCAACACATATGTATTAAACTTAATACAGTAATTTTTAACAGTGTAGATTATAAATGATATATATGTGTATTAAGAAATCATATGCTTCGTTGTAAAATTATTACGTAAGTGTATAAAACATAATGCACACGTGTATCAAGATTACTTCACATGTATGTAGAATTTAATACACATGTGTATTCAATTTCAGATATGTATTTGAACTTTCAAATTTGGTGGTATCTTAAATTTAATATACGTATCTGAAAAAAACTTCCAACACATGTGTAT
>JAAAKG020136783.1:0-13089 GCA_010014905.2 Druon quercuslanigerum
CTAAATACATCAGTTTAGTTCAGTCTCTTCCGATTAGCAGAGCAGATTATAATAAGTAGCTAAACAAAATTCGTTATGATGAGGTTTTACAATTAAGAATTGGAAAATAATTCGAAACTAACGAATGGTAGAAAACGAACGAAGCATAAAAGTTTGTGGGAAAGAAATGTTCTTAAATGTAACATGAATGCGGTATGTAATAATAAATTAGTCACTTAATTCTTGCTCAGAATACTTAAAAATTTAAAAAAAATTTTTCTAAATATATTTTAAAGTATCGCAGTAATGTTAATGATGACATTATTAAATATATGAATTATTATTGTGCAGGCGAAAAACGTGAATAATAGAAAAAAATAATTATTTGATAAATATTCTATTCTTGGTCCAACTATTTTTTAAAGCGTTTCTCACAAAATCGAAAAAATAAAACAATGCGATTTTGTCAAATATGTTTAGAAATAATAACAAAAACACTTTAAAATACCAAGAGTTGTAGCAGTTTGAATATCATTTTCAATCTATAGATTTTCCGTGTGCAAATTAAATTTTTGTATTTTACATTAGAAAGTAGAAAGATTAGAAGTAGAAATATTCTAATGTTAGTTTACAATATTATACACAATTATTATCCTTAGCACCTAAAAATATCAATGTATACGTTAAAAACCACTTTTTTATTGATAAACAATCACTTGCGTTTATAGTGTGTTTATAATTACAAAATCTTGACGGGCTGTGAGGCACAGTTACACCTAACACTGGGGTAGCGGCTTACTGGCCAGAGCGTAGTTTGCGCGGAAGAAAATCCATCGTGCCGGAAAATTAAACTATCAACAGTTTGTTAACTACTATTCCAATTGCTTTGAAACTTTTCAGAAAATTTCCTTGAACCTTTCTGAACAACTTTCTTGCTGACAGTTTTCGCTTGTTTAAAATTCGCTCGACTCCCGAGACGCTAGAAGTTGTTTGTGCGCGAATTATGCACCGTCTTCGAAAAAATTATTAACAATTTTTTAAATAAACATTTTTAAGTTTTGCTAACTCCATCAGTCGCAGAATATGACAATTCATATTTCTAAAAAGTTTTATTACAA
The DNA here is from genome assembly GCA_010014905.2 of Druon quercuslanigerum. Taxonomy (NCBI): domain Eukaryota; kingdom Metazoa; phylum Arthropoda; class Insecta; order Hymenoptera; family Cynipidae; genus Druon; species Druon quercuslanigerum. The sequence continues at coordinate 1,098 of JAAAKG020136783.1, forward strand.
AATATCACAAACATTCCATTTCGCTGCGAGTTGAAGTGAAAAAAATCAAAATATTTTGATCAGAGAAAAAAACAGTTTTTCGTAAATAATTCGAAAAATAAAAAAGCTACGACTTTTTTTATAAGGAGAAAAAGATGCGAAATTAAATTTTCACTCAGGATATACATTTTAAAAATTAAAATTCAAAACTTAATTTTCAGGAGCTTAGGGCTTCTCCACTCCAGCAAAATAATTCTATATCTCCTTTTTGCATCCGACGCCTCAATTCCATGTCAAATCATCTGAAAAATTTAAGCTATCTTGATGATAATTCTAGTATTTGTTCTCTTAGGTGTTAAAAGAAAAACCCTAAAACGATTATTAAAAAAATAAAAATAAGATGCAGTTCTCAAAAAATATTTTTGAAGAAAAAATTCAAAAACTTCTTTGAATTTTAAAAAACAGACTTTTAAATTGAGCTTCAGAAAAAAACAACTTTTTGTTTATTTTTTTTTTACAGGTAGGTTACAATGTTCTCTAAAAGCCCTGTAAATTTCATGATGGGATCTCTGCTAGTTTTAGAGGAATAATTCAAAACAATTGAAAAATCTATTTTTGAAAAATCAAAAAAGTTTTTGAAACTTTTTTTTCCAGAAAATATTTTTTAAAAACTGCATCTTATAGCGAATGATTCCTTAATAAATATACCTTGATAGCAATAAATTCAACAAAGTTATGAGAGTTCAAAGGAAGAAAACAATTTTACAATTTTACAATTTTACAATTTTTATCGAGATTGCTTGAAATAACCTAAACTCTTCAGCATTTCAATTTTAATGAATAAATTCCTCAAATTTGTTCGAATACACTCGACTCCTGATATAAGAACCGTTTCGAACATGGCTTGCAATTTCCTTGATCCTCAGTCGGGGGAATCGAACAGTAAGCAAGCAGACCACATAAGCCATTTATGATGGATTTGGACGCATGACGCAACCGGATGCAATTAATGCCGTGAGAGTGTGGCCCTGGAACTGTTTGTCACGCTTGACTGAGCACTTCCTCTCTTTCGTTCTCGTAACTCCTCCCAAACTGAAACTGTGGGGACCAGCTATTCTAAGAATATTGCAAACCTGGGGGTCCTTAATCGGGAGTTGAGTATATGCTGTCAACAAAGGAGATTATGTTTATAGGTTCCTGAAGCCCCATGAAGTTTAACACGGTATTTACCACAAGAAAAAAAAGAAAATTTTTTAAATTTTATTCACAATCGTTAATATTATGTTAAGCGATTAGAAACTCAACTATTCTTTTCACAATTAGCCATAGAATACGAATCAAAAATTAAAGAAAGATATAATCCCTATATGTCTGTTTATGGGGTCTCAAAGAAACTCCATAAGTGAAAAATTGGGTCTTACTATTTTTTTGTGCTAATTATCATTTTTTGGTGATTTTTAGGGTTTGTGCGTATTAGTTACTTCCAGTTGCGTCATGCGCCCAAGGCCGACAGGAGTGATTCATGCACCTCTGTCTGCTAACTCTTAGACAATTTTTGGTAAATTGATGTTTTATGGTAGAAAATTCATATTTTGTTCTTTGAAAATGAACTTTTTTGTTAAAAATTCAAATGTTCTTTCAAAAAGTCGCCTTTTGGCTTTAAAAATTAGACTGTTTTTGGGTGAAATTTTACCATTTTTGTTTAAAAATTTAATCTTTTGGTTGAAGAGGCACCTTTGTAGGTTGAAAGTTAAATAAGTTCAGAAAAAGATTTTTTTGGTCAAAATTTCATCTTCTTACAAAAAATTCGTCCTCTTGGATTTAAAATGCATCTGTTATCGTAGAAAACTCCTCTAACCTAGATAAAAATGAAGTTTTTTTATTGAAAATTTAACTTTTTTAAGAAAATTAAAAAATAATAAAATATTTCGTTGGAAACATGTCCTTTTTGTTTGAAATTTAAATTTGGCTGTAAATACAACTTTTGGTTAAATTTTTTTAAATTTATATAATTTTATATAATCCCAACTATCTTCTAAAATAATGTATATACACAGGAATGGTTGAAACAAAGGTTGACTAGAACCGAGGGGGACATTTGACTGTACCATCAATTTTGACCTTGACGTCAATTTTCAAGGTCAAATGGAGGTAAGGCCCTTTTCTTAAATGCAAACCTCTGTTTTTATCTGCGGATTTGAAAAGAGCGTGAAATTTCACGTCAAAAATGATCTTTGCATAATTTTTGTGTCCTTGAAAACGTAAAAAATTAAGGACAAATGTCTGAGAAACGATCACATGCCCTTTTTCTGAATTTTCTTGCTTTTCCGGGTTAAACAAACGTTCAAGATGCTTTACAAAAGTGGATGAAATGTTAAGGTGTACATCACCTTCACCATAATGACCTACAGGTCAATTTTCAAGGTCACTTGAAGGTCAAAACTTTTTTTTGTAGACTTCCGGCTGTGGATTATTATCACAACCGGGCACTTGAAAATGTACCTTAAGGTCATGATGGTCAGGGTGATGTACACCCTAATATTTCATCGACTTTTGTAACGCATCTTGAACGTTTCTTTACCCTGAGAAACCAAGACAATTCAGAAAAAGGGCATCTGCTCGTTTCTTGGACATTTGACCTTAATTTTTTACCTTTACAGAGTCAGAACAACCATTTTTCCACAGGTCATTTTTGACGTGACATTTCACGCTCTTTTCAAATCCGCAGTCAAAAGTAGTGTTTCTAATTTAAGAAAAGGTTCTTACCTCCATTTAACCTTAAAAATTCACATGAAGGTCAAAATTGATGGTACAGTCAAATGTCCCCTTCGGTTCTGGTCAACCTTTGTTCGAACCATTTTTTTGTTGATAAATTATTTTTGAAGATATTTGGGATTATAGATCAAAATGGGTCACTTTCATACTATAAAAATACATTAAAATCTTTGAAATTCTCTGAAGTCCCTTGAAAGAATTTGTTTCAAAAATATAAAATATTCTAAAACCTAAGAAATCTTTTAAAATCCTGATCAAGTTTAAGAAATTTTTTTCAAAAAAAAAAAAAAAACATTTTAAAATTATTTTCTTAAAAAATTTTTTTAATCTTTTAAACCTTCCCATTCCTCATTTCTCCATCTTAGAACAAAGTGAAACGAAAGGACGAAATCTTGCCTGAAACTAAAAGGGATTCTGCCCTGGCCAAAAAACCCTAAAAAAAGTTGAGAATAATAAAAGAATAATTTTCTAAAAATGGAATAGCTAAAATGTTAACAAAACAGATGAATTTTATTCAAAAAAGTAAATTCTTAACAAAGTAGTTCAACTATCTAAATAAATTTCCAATGAAATAGTAGCAAGCTTAATCAAACGAGATGAATTGCGAACCAAAAATATAATAGTAGACTTTTCAAGCAAAAATAGTTGGATTTCCTTTATGGGTTCTATTGATGTAGTGCAAATTTAGGCAAAAAATTACAACAGGGGAAAGAAAGGGAAGTTTCTTAACTACACTCAACTCCCAATATAAGATCGGTTGCGGGCATAACGTAAGCAGGCTGAGCCGCGGGAACCGTTTCTGTTTGATTTGGACGCATGACACAACCTCTTGCGATCGCCTGGATCCTCTCATCACGAAACGGAAAAGGCCATAAGTTCTAGGAATACCGTAAACCGGGAGGTCTTATACCGAGAGTTTAGTGGACTATGGAAACAAGAAGCATTATACAAATTTTAAATTCAAGAAGTGATAAAAAATGGAATGGGGAAATGAGTCTGATGTCTGAACTATGGAGTTGCTTTTCAAATTTAATTTTTTTAATAAACTTTACTATTGCAGGGCCAACTTTCACAAAAAAATTTCAAATATTTCATCAGGAAACGTATTAAATGTTATGTAAGTTGGTGACATCTATTCTGCTTCCCTCCCCCAATTCACCTTGGATGAACCTTGTTTTTTAGCCCCCCCCCTCAAATTGATAACGTGGGTTATGGAGGGAGAAATATTTGTATGATATGTACATTCAGCTACTACAAGACTTATTTATGTAAAAAAAATTATTTTCCCTTGTTTCAGTTTGCATCAATCTGGAGCAACTGCGACCATACTTCGAACGGGGGTTAAAACTTCCTCCTATTCCTATTACCGAAGAACTCAAGTTTGGAGAATTCTCATATAATGGTTATTACTTCCTGGACACAAATAATCATCTACGTCCACTCCGACACAAAGTAATTTTTGTAGGCATACTCGATATAGTGGTCGGCAGAGGAGTCAATCAAGTTATCCATCCACTACTTGACGAATGGGGCGATATAGTTGTAGTAGGAAATTGGACTAAAAGGAAAATTACTTTAGAAGAAGCACCAGAATATGGTATTTTTAGACAGTATGTTCTAGCAAAAGCATCAACTGATTCTGGGTCCCATAGTTCCAAGAGATTATGAGATTAAAATATAATCTCCTTTTTGTGATTTCAATACGGATGAAAACGTCACAGTTTCAATCATGTAAAAGTTAAATGTATTACGTTAAAAGCACATAATAACCTGTTAAGACCCAAAAGGATTCTTTTAGCGAATCTTGAATAGAATAACATCAAGGCGCATTCACAAACCAAACGTTTGAAAAATGAAGTTGGTAAGGTAGGGATCGATTTACAGTTATCGAATGGTGACTTAAGATGGAAAGTTTCTAGCATGTGAACACACCTTTATGTTTACAAGTTTTCTATATAACCTAAAAATGATATTTATCAAGTCATTATGTATATTCTTATTGCGAAGTGGGCAACTCCTTAGGAACAAAAATTTGGTTCTAATAGAAACTCTAGTTTTTTTGTGCGCCCTTACCATTAGAAATAACTTATTTGTTTTTAATGTTTCAATCCAACTTGAGATGAAAAATTATATTTTGCAATAAGGAAAATATACGATATAATTACATAATTATAAAGAAAATATGTGATTTTATTTCATTTCCTATTGCTTGACGCACATATTTACATCTGCGGGAAATAACGTTTCAAGATTTTTTTTATCGGCAAAAATACAAATCTATTTCGCAGTTTATGTCCTAACAAAGGAAATTATGAAAACAGCTCATATGAAAAATACCAACAAAAATTTTTGAAACTGAAGGAAAGATATGATTGTAAATTTTTGACTTAAAAAAGTTGTACTCAATCTTTATTTAATGAGAAGTTTTATGGACAGGTTCGTTTAGCATTTATTTCTGACCAACCGTTTCGGGTTTATCCATCGAAAATATTACTTAAATAATTTTCAAAAAATTTTGAAAGAAACAGGGTTTTATGTTTTAAACTTGAAAAATCCAGGCGACGAGCTTCCGAATTTCAGTTTAACAAACTCAGTCTTAGAAAACTGTTCAATTTTTCACTATCGAAAAACAAAATATAAATTTCACAGTCATTCGCTCAATTGTTGTGATATTATTTTTAAATAATGTTTCTGTATACAAACAATTTAATTAGTCTATGACACTTATAAATTAAAAAGAACTTTGGAAATCAAGGCCAGTATAAAAAAAAGAAATGATTGAAACACCATTTCCGAAGAAAAGTACTTATTAGTATCAATTACTAGTAAATTTAAGAAGAAATACAATTTTCTATATAAAACATCAAATTTTATTAAAATTTTCATTATAGAATTTTTTTAATCGGCCTATAGGATCTTGCGCTTCACGCGCAATAATATATTTCCCTCGGTCGGCGCGCTCAAACATTGTACAACCCCCACATGTTTGCATAGGACTTTAAAAATTAAAGCTGAGAACATCGACAACTGAAAATTATTAAAATATTGATAGCGAATTCTCTTTCGTTAAAGCTCTTTCAGCTTTAACTAACACATTCTCATCACGTGTCGTATGATAAAAAAGGTAAGAATTAAATTTATACATCTAGTTTTAACAGCTTATTGTTCCTAAAGATTTTATTTTACCCTGTGTCTAATGGTCGAAAAATGTAATTTCTTTATTTACAATGACATTTTTCACGATTATAACAAAAACTATGCGTCTTATCAAAAAATGATTCATATCAAATTTTTAGTTCCTTTTTGCGCAAATAGCGTACATATATTTTGGTTCGTAGCATGTGTCGTTTGTCCAAAAATTTTATCTTAAAATACTTAAATTTGTTGTTTAGCTTAAAATTTTCATTTTCATTTGTTATTTTAGATTTTGAAAATGCTATAAACTCTGATGATTTTTTGGTTTGAATTGCCGTTAAAAAAAATGTTGTCCAACTTCCGAGTAGTACAAAAAGCCGTATATAGGACTTTAAAATCTTGCAAAAATGAGCTTAAACATTTTGAAAATGCTTTAACTTTTCGAATTTTTATCCAAGATAGGTATGTAAAGAACTTGTCATTTTCTTTTAGGCTCTTAATAAATATTACAAAGCTCAATCCAATCTGATGATTTCTTCGAAAATTATCGAGTCTACGGATAAATAAATTCGTGTTTTTTTACTCGAGGGGGGGGGGGGGTCTCGAAACGTAGAAATTTGATGAAAACCGACTAATTCAAATTTTTCATAAAACTTGTTCATTAGGATGCAAATGTAGAAAGATCATGGAAATATATAATTTGATAGATTATCTGGAAATTTACGACAATTTCGGGAATGTGTGGAAATTTATGAAATTTGAAAAAGTTATTGAAATTTTTTAAAGTTTGTGCGATCTATAACGTTTCTGAAAATTTACGAAACTTCTAAGGTGCTATGAAATCTTAAAAGCTTTATAGAAATTGTCGAGAAATATATTAGGCTTTGCTGAAATTCATGAAAGGGCAAATGGAAAATTTTCAAACTTGTAAAATTTACAAACCTATTAAATGTATTTAAACATATCTATTCAAAGATATTTATGGAAACTTTTAAAAGATAGACACATTTTTTTATATATTGCCAAATTGTTGAAGTCTGATGCCCTTCTCAATATATAACATCAAACAACTATGACTCTCGGTCGAAGTTTGGTGGGACTGGCGTTATAACTTGATTTTGCACCCTACGACAACTAGCTACTTAATTTGGACATGATGTCAAATCACAAAATATATTTCTCGCCTCAAGTTGGCATTTAGGTGTATACTATACACAATGAATAATAAAAACAATACAACAGCCTCGAAATGGCCTAAAACTTTAACACGTAAGAAAGCTAGATATTTTGTATGTACCAAGTTAACGAAAAGAAGATGCGACATTAAAGAGCTAAAACAGGGAGAGTAAAAAGTCTGATTAAAATATGGTCAGTTTGATAATGAATAGGAAAGCAAGACAACATGCCAAGCATAATGGATGTATATCCTAGATTGTTGAGGGTTATAATGGAGGTAGGAATATATTTGTATCGAACCGATTGTTGCAGGTTAGAATGAAAGTAAGAATGGATTTGTACCTCCTAGATTGTTCTGGATAAGAATAAAAGTAGGAATGGATTTGTATCTCCCAGATTGTTGTGGATTAGAAAGAGAGTTGGAATCGATTTGTATCTCCCAGATTCTTGTGGGTTAGAATGAAAATAGGAATGGATTTGTATCTCCAATATTGTTCTAGATTAGAATAAAAGTAGGATGGGATTTGTATCTCTTAGATAGTTTTGGGTTAGAATAAAGAAAGAGATGGATTTGTATCTCCCAGATTATTGTGGATTAGAAAAAGAATAGGAATTGATTTTATCTCCCAGATTACTGTGGTTTATAGTGAAAGTAGGCATGGATTTATACCTCTCAGATCGTTCTAGGTAAGATGAAAGTAGGAAAGGGTTTTTATCTCCCAGATTGTTGTGGGTTAGAATAAAAGAGGGGGTAGGTTTGTAACTTCCAGATTGTTGCGGATTAGAAATAGAGTAGGAATGGATTTGTATCTCCCAGATTGTTGTGGATTAGAAACAGAGTAGGAATGGATTTGTATTTCCCAGATTGTTGTGGATTAGAGAGAGAGAGAGAGTAGGAATGGATTTGTATCTACCAGATTCTTGTGGGTTAGAATGCATGTAGGAATGGATTTCTATCTCTCAGATCGTTGTTGGTAAGAATTAAGGTAGGAATGGAGCTGTATCTCCCTGATTGTTGTAGGTTAGAATTAAGGTAGGAATGGGTTTGTATCTCCCAGATTGTTGTGGGTTAGAATGAAAGTAGGAATGTCTTTGTATCTACCATATTGTTCTAGATTAGAATGAAAGTAGGAAGAGATTCGTGTCTGCGAGATTCTTGTCGGTTACAATGAAAGTAGGAATGGATTTGTATCTCCCAAATAGTTGTGACTAAGAATAAAATAAGGGATAGATTTGTATCTTTCAGATTGTTGTGGATTAGAAAGAGAGTAGGAATGGATTTGTATCTCCCAGATTCTTGTGGGGTAGAATGAAAGTAGGATTGGATTTGTATCTCCCAGATTGTTGTAAATTAGAAAGAGAGTTGGAATCGATTTGTATCTCCCAGATTCTTGTGGGTTAGAATGAAAGTAGGAATGGATTTGTATCTCCCAAATAGTTGTGACTAAGAATAAAATAAGGGATGGATTTGTATCTTTCAGATTGTTGTGGATTAGAAAGAGAGTAGGAATGGATTTGTATCTCCCAGATTCTTGTGGGGTAGAATGAAAGTAGGAATGGATTTGTATCTCCCAGATTATTGTGGATTGAAATGATAGTGCGAATCAGAAGATTTTTTTCCAAAGAATGCGACGTCTTAGTTGATGGTGAAAGAAACAAGTAAAAGACGCCCGTTAGGACACATAATAATGGACATGTTTGATTAAAAATAATCGGTTTGGGTTAAAGATTTTACTACTTTGTTAAAAATTTGTTCTACAAATTGTTTTAATTGAAATTGCAACTATTTTTTGAAACTTTGTACATTTTAGATGAATATTCATCTCTTTGCTTGAAAGTTGAACCATTTTGTGAGAAATTCTGTATTCTTTGTTGAAGATTGATCATTCTAGTTGAATATTTATCCCTTTTGTTAAAAATTAAAATATTCTGATAAATTTTTTTTTAGAATTGATTTTTTAAACAGAAAATATAACTATACAGTCTTTTGGAGAATGGGATTTTTAATTTAAAACTTATCTTTTTCTAAAGTTCAACTATTTGATTGAAAATTCATACATTTTATTAAGAATTTGACTTTTTCCGGGGACAATTGAACTTCTTGGTTGAAAATTAATCTATTTTCTCATAATTTCATATTTTTTTTAAAATGTTAAACATTTTATAAATCGTTTAAAACTAAATTCTATGTGAAGTTAAGTAAAGTAAAAAAAAGGTTGAAAACAGTAAACGTAAATATAATTCTTTTAAAATTGTAAACCCTTCTGACATTTTGTACACTATTTGAAAACTTTTAAAATATATTCTCCAATTTAACTAAGTGACTTGGCAAAAAAAAGTGTTTAAATGTAATAAAATGAGAAACTGCATCATGAAATTTCATTGGAAGGAAGGTTTCAACTTGCCTGCTTTCTGCTCTCTAAACTGTGGAACGCAGTCGAGAAAAGGGAACAAGGGCGAGGGTAAGACTTTCCCAGTGGGAAAATCTGCGGAACAACGAGATTCTACATTTTCCTCGAGGTCCGAGTGGTTTTCCTCGTTCTCTCCTCCCACGAATAAATTCATAGGAATGGAGGAATAAATATAAATAAATTGTTTGCGTGCTTTCATGAGAGACGTCGATACGCCCGCGTAATCAAATTCGCGGAATCGTCTTATTCCATTGCGTACCGTCCAGTTATTAGAGAATCTTAAATACTTTTTTTCCTTCAGGAAGAGAAAGCAATTAGCTAATAAAATCCCTCTGAATGTTAATTTAATTTTTTTTAGCTGATCGAAATTAAGCATTTAATTACTTTTCATTCCTTGCGTTACTGATGGTTACTGATTGCTGCGGATGAACATTTATATTAAGTCAAGCGCGCAGACAATTAAGGTAGGAAAAAGAATTTCAATTTTAACTATTCCTGAGTAAATTTAACTTTTTGAATAATTCACTCGTAATAATTAATTATGTGAACTAGAAAACAAATACGCGCGCAATGATTTTTTTGCAAGGGGCCGTGGATAGATTACGTAAACTTTTTTCCTTAAATTTTGAACAAGGTATGCCCATTTGTTGAAATTTCAACAAAAAAAAGAAGAATCCTCAACAAAATGTGCAATACTTCATATTTTAAACCTGCAAATATTTGAAGTTTGATTTTCTAGAATAAAGATGAATTTTCAATAAAATAAATGAATTTGTAACCGAATAATTAAACGTGCAATAAAATAAGATGATTTTTTAACAAACAATTTTACAGTTGATTCTTTAATCGAGGAAAAATTTTCTTCTTCAATCAAAAACAGTTAAATTGAAACAAAGCGAAACTGAATTATTAACCAAAGAATGCGAGATTTGAACGAAAAGAGATAAATTTTTAAATGGAAAGAACGAATTTTCAAAAAGAGTTCAATTTTCAAACAAGAATTATTTTTCAGTAAACAAAAAAAAAGTTTCATGCAAAATAGTGAATTTGCCAACCATAAAAATAAGCTTTCTACAAAAAAGTTCAAGTTTCATATGAATAGTTAAATTTTTAACAAGAAAGGCTTCATTTAACAAATAATTTATTAATTGATATTTTTACAATGGAAATATTTTCAAATTTCAATCAAGGAAGCTGAACCAAATAGTTAAATTTTCAATCAATAAGATTGATTTTCAACTTAAAAAAAACGAACTTTCATAAAAATAAATAAATTTTTTACCACCTAGTTGACTTTTTTACCGAGAATATTAATTTTCTAACAAAAAGAAGATTTTTCAGAAAATAACAAAATTTTCAACTAAATATTTGAATTTTTAATCAAAAAAAGATTATTTATTACCCAAAAATACAATAGTTTAATTTTTATTTAAAAATTAGCTTTCGATAACAAATAGTGGAATTTTCTACAAAACAGTTAAATTTTCTACTAAATTGATAAATTTTTCGGTCAACATTATAAGTTTTTCACAAAATAGTTAAATTTTCACTAAAAATTATCAAATTATAACAAAACAAACAAAAAACGAATTTTCAACAAAGTGGTAGAGTTTTTAACCTGAGAAGATCATTCGACTAAATATTTGAATTTTCTGCCAAAATGCTGAGGGGGTTGAGTGTCCTGCCAAAATGCTGAGGGGGTTGAGTGTCACGCCAAAAACTGCAGTTGGAAGTTTTTGCTAATGACAAATTTAAGTAATGTAATATTGTTTTTCTTTTTAGGTTAATAATTGAACTTGGAAAAAAATTAAACTTTTTTATAAGAAATTAAATATTCGGCATCAAATTACATTTTTTGTTTAAATAATTTGTTCTGTTGGCTTTAAAATTTAATATTTTTGTTAAAAATGGATCAATTAAGTTGAAAAGTTGTGTTTTTTGGCAGAATATTATTCTCCTAGGTGATAAACATGATCTTGGTCGAAAGTTTAAACACTTTGTTAAGGCTTAAAATTTCAACGGTTTGTGAATGGAATTTAATTTTTTTTTTAAATTCGGCTATTTGATTAAAAATGCATCTTCGAAAGTTAAGCATTTAACTATTTTGTTAAAAGTTCCTCCTCTTGGATTAAAAATTCATCTTTCATAGTTAAAAATAAACTTTTTTTGGCAATTTCGAAAACTATTTTGTTGTTGTTCTTGAAGATTCGTACTTTTGTGTTAAAAATAACTCTCTTGTACAGAAAACCTCTATTAACTAAAAATTCAACTTTTTTTGAAATGCAATTTATTTCTACTTAAAATCGTATGAATATAAATTTTTCGATATTGACTTAATTAAAATGTTATTTAAATTTATTTTATACAAAAGTATTTATTTTCTTAAAAAATTACACTATTTCTTATGTTTTTAAATAATGATTAGGCTTTATCACTTTTCGGATTAGGGTAAGTGTGGGGGGGGGGGGGGGGGGGGGGCGGACACAGGGGGGGTGAGGGGGGGCGGGGGGGTGTTT
>JAAAKG020136784.1:0-13089 GCA_010014905.2 Druon quercuslanigerum
CAGCTTGATCACAAACTACAGTTAGAGCTTTCGATGGGATTCAACATCACTTCGGATAATGAATTTTGCTAAAAATAAGCTGATTCTCCTGATGAAAAAGTGAAGTGATCTAATTAATTAAAAATACGAAAAACTGCAAATTCAACATTATCATCATTTATAAAATTAAGAATACAAATTCAGATAGAGTATCATTTCATAGAATTTTATAAAATATGCCAATTTTTTTGTTTTGTAAATTATTGATACTGAGATTCAAATTTTAAAAAGGTGTTTACTTCTTAGTTCTTATTACGTCCCAGAAAAAGAATAGGGGACCTGCTGTTTAATTTTTATCATGAGAGACATCACTTACATTAAAATTTATATATTAAATGAGCCCAATAAAATTTTACAATTGTTAAATATCACGGGAAAAATAGGTATTTAAATAAAAACTTACAAATACAGTTTTCCTCGTAACATCACCTTAAAAAAATATTGTTTACAAAGTTCAACCTGCTTTTAGTACTATTTTGACTTTTTCTAAGTAAATTGTACACATATTGTAAATATTACTTTTACTAGTATAAACATATTATGTACCAAAATTATAGAACGCGTTGGAATTAAATAGATTTCTGTTTTGTGGAAAAATTAGAAATTTGGTAGAAGGTTAAAGAAAAAACAAAGCAGGTAGTATTCGCTAAAATTTAAGGCGAGCGCACATGCGATTTCACTTTAAAGGCAGGATCGCGTCCGGCCAGATTTGCAACGAAATTTGCCGGATTGATCCGGCCGGTAGGACGTTCGGTCTCCTGTCCCTTCGGCAAGCAGTAACCTCAACCGTTTCAAACTCTGCAGGAGGAGTAAGACAGGTATAGCAGTATTATCCTGCAGCAGTATCAAGCAGGAGGCCGAAATACGCCGGACGCAGTAACTGCGTAGTAAGCCGCGTTGTTCACACATGTCTTGCCACACAGCTCCGATTGGCCGAACAATCCTATTATTTAGGATAGCTGTGTATATCTTATACAGTGTGCTCAGACAAGTGGTTGGCCTGTGATTCTTTGGGTCAGCTAAATTGCCCATTTTCACTATTATTGAACGTTGATGTGGCGTAAGTCTGGTGGGCATGTACTTTGCAATGAGCGATAGAATTGTCAAAGACAACAGGTGTCTGCATATTCAAAATTTCCTCTTCCATGCCACAGAATAAAACTTCGATATATAAAAGCACAAACTCAGGAGCAAAATAACTTTATTCTTCTGAATCTTTTACCTCTCTATCTGCTCCACTGTTCTTTGAAATACATTATAGGAGCTTAAGTTGTAGGCTTCGTCAAAATAGCACGTTTTGACGTGTTTTCGCTTTCAGAGTGCGTTTGTCACTGATCTCATTGTGACATGTTGCACCACTGTTATAAAATGTATTTAAGCCTCCTATTAAATACAATTCCTAATTATTTTAGAGCATTGATTTAATGTATAATCTTTTGGTTATACTTCCTCGCAAAAGTTAACCAATTTTCCTTCTCGATGAACTATTCGTAATTGAATATAATCTATGGCTTTGACGGCGACCAGAAGATAAATGACGTATGACGTGTTACGTTAAATTCGCAGGCAGTTTATTTTTATTATGGAGACTGGTTGATCAGATACATGAATCTGATTGGCCACCAATATACGTGAATTGAAACCCAAAAGATGGCCTATTGAATTTTTTGGTTTAAAATTGATGTCTCGGTATTACTATTCGGTTAAATATTAATATTAATACCCTTTTTTAATAAAAAACTTCGAAGATATTTATGAATATCCTCTATTTCATAACTAACTACAGGTATAACAATTTCCTCTTCGCCTACCTAAAACACATTTTCACCGAGATATATTTTCGGAATCGTACATACTTCGCGTTTTCAGTTGGTCACATAGAAATGTAAGAAATAAATGTCCGCACATAAATGTGTTGTAAGTTTGATATATTGCATGAATATATTTTACGCTACCAACACCGAGTTATTTCATAAGATCCGACCGTGTCCGAAGATTCCCGAAGGTATCAAGGTAAATAACTTCGTTACCAATTTTTCTATAGGCCACCCAATGTGAGCCCGGTCTGTCCTTCCTGTCGAGATAAGCGATAACCGATTCACATTCATGAGAATTTTTTTTTATTGCTTTCTTGTTTTCAAATTTTTTTCTTTAAATAAATTTCTAAGCCTTGCTTGTAAGGATAAGAATGTAAACCCTTTTCCAGAGAAATTGCTTCAATTTTTTTATTATGACGTTTACTTTCATCAAGCTATCGCTTAGCAGCGCTTGTATGATTGATAGCTTTGGTTATACCCGCAGCCTCTCCAGCTAACGCTCCTGTGGCACTGGTACCTCCAAAAATATTTACGAGAAAGGGAATAAAACCACCAATTTTAGGTGGTACACTTATCATGCGAGGCTCTTTTAAATTTTTTCTTTCCCCTGCTTTTTTTACAGCTTTTCGCGCACCTTTCCAGGCATACCGAACTAGTTTTTCTGCATCTTGTCTGGAGATTATAGATTTCATAGCTGCTTTAACAATTTTATTGAATGAAAAAATTGACTTATTCTTCCTTTTCTGTTTCAGCCCCATACCGGACTTCGCTTTTACTTTCATTGCACTGGCTATGGCTAAAGCAGCAGCCTTTTTCGCCTATGTGTGCATCTTTAGCTAACACGCGATTAGAAGCTCTTTCAGCTAGCACCTCATCTGCAGCGTTTCTCGCTTCCACGTTTTCTCTATTCTGTGAATAGGCGATATCGTGTAACTTAAAAGTTGCATCCCGAGGATTAAATCCTGGATCACCTCGCGAAAAGCGTTTTGGTAACTTCGTACCTGGACCACAATATTGATAACCGGACAGATGTAATTCTAATGGTAGACTATTAATGACTGTTGATTAAACCGTTGCCCCATGTTGCCTCTGAATATTGTACTCCTCATTGGGAATGGATAATGCGGTCTGGTTGATTTTTCTACTCGTTTCAGTTCTACCAAATAAACATCATTTTTTATTGAAAAATTTATTCGCAAATTGAGAAAATCAATTCTTCTTTCCCTATTTAATTGTCGAATTTTAAGGAAATGCTGGTTCGAGGGTGACTGCTTATAAGATTCACAGTTGGCGATTAAGTTGTATCGCTTACAAATTCGGCTCCAAAAATTATTTGCTTCGTAAAAGATGCATCTAAATGATAAGTTTTGCAAAAATCAACACGTTTTGCGGTATATAAGACAAAGTATCCTAAATGTACGCTTAAAAGCTCAAGTACTGTCAGAAAATTTGATCGAGTCCCACTGTACTCCAAGAAATTGTACGAATAACTGCTTTGCACAACACCATTGTTGAAATTCATTGAATATATCTTGCTCTTTAGCAAAAAGTTTCTGTAATCTTTGACGGAGGTACAATGCTAAATTATTTTCGATGTCTATGACAATTCTCACACCAAATTTAGTTGCTGCTTTTCTAACACCTCTAATCTGAAGGTTTTTATTCACATCCAGATCCTTTAACTTCTTGATGGGAAGATCTCGCACGCAGCTACCCTCGTTAGGTTCAGTAAAGTCCATTTCTGATTCTTTACTTTGCAAGAAATATACGTTTTTAAATTTATTTTCAAATGTTCTATTAATCTTCAGAAAGATTCAAGTCACTTAGTTTTTAATTCTAATTTTTTATATATATCATAAACGTTATAACAAACTTTCATTAACTATCTTAATTTTTAATTGTTTTTCAAAAATAATTAAATTCGAATCTTCAGCTTTATATGCTTCTTAGTACACTGCATATATGCTGATGATTAACTCAAAAACTAAGGGCTTTGCGGGATTTATCTGTGACGCGATCCGAGAAATGGATCTACTATGAAAAAAATCGATTTTTGGATTATGATGAATTCTATATTTTTAGAGCTGCAATCAGAAATTTCGTATGTGCATTATTTCACAAGATATAAATTATTGAAAAAGAGTCTGTGAACGCGTGCAGAGCGGCAGCTTGTCGCCTGTACTCTTTTCCTTCTCCCACCACTTCTTCCCCTACTCGCCGCGGACCCTGCGTGGAGCTCTACTTTCCGCCGAATACACGTGCTTGTTGCGACGTGCTTCGTTATGAAAAAAGAAAACCATTGTTTTTGGCGCTTATAGATTTTTCGAAGGAAAGTGCTAGCAAGAAATGAATCCTGACGAGGATGACTGGGTTTCAGACGAGGAAACGAATGAGGTAAAAATAAAAAGTGTTTGCCGTTATTATAAAAAGCTAAGCTAAGTTTTGTTTTGCGCAATATAACATTAGAAATTAAAAAATGAAGTGCCTCTATTTTTCACAGAAGGCGTTGAAAATTATAGTTTGAAATACGAATTTATTATAATGAAATTTCAAACGTCGAATTTTCCAAATTAAATTTTAAATATAATTCCAAGACTTCAATTGAGAAAAATTGAATTTAAAGAAGAACTGTAAAAGAATGTTGTAAAGTCTACTTACAAACAATTTTTTCATACCAAGCATGAAATTTGGAATTAGGTAAATTTATAGGTACCTTTTATTTCGAAAATTAATGGCTGAAAATTAAAATGTGAGACTGCAGTTTAAAAAAAAACTCAATTATAAAAATACATAGACCTCTTCAAGAAAGATGTAACACTAATTAGAAAGCCAGGTGTTAAAAAATTGTTATTTTGTTTTTTAATCGATTTAACAAGACACGTATTTTTCTGTTTTCCAAGCCTAATGCCATTCTACTTTTACTTTAAAATTTGACATTTTTTTTGCTTCTTGTGCACTCATTTTTTAAATGGTGAGAACTTTTACACAAGTTAAAAAAATTTTACAATTTTTTTAATGATCGGGTAGCATTGTACTTTGAATTTATACATTAACAATTACATTTTGCAATTTCGCTAAATATTTGCAAACGCGTAATTGAAAATGTCGGTAAATTTTCAAAATGAAATTACTCAAAAAGTATATTAGTTTGGAAAAACCTTTTTCCCTAAAAAAGATAGTTAGAACTACAATTTGGTAAAGTGGCGTGACAAAAATATATTAATTTTTTTCGGAAATCTGTAATATTGTCAAGTCGATTTGGTATTGAATAGGCCATATAATTTATTTCAAATTTTTTTCCCGAGTTTCCCTCGATATTCAAAGATTTTATTTTACCTTCAAATATGTTTCCTAGTATAAAATATATAATTTATTGATAATTGATTCGTGCAGCATTCGCGTTTCATAAAGCAAAGCAAGGAAGATGAGAACGATTTAAGTGAGATAAAAAAATTCTACGATTTAATCAAAGACGACTGCTGCAGGAATAGGTGTAACAGCTTCATTCCCAAGGATTTAGGTCTACAACACAGGTACTTTCCGTAGCATTTTTATACTTTGGATATGTAATCCGATATGCTAACATACCAAATTCTTTACAGATATAGTTTCATGGAGCTGGACAAAAATGAACAAGATCTCATAGTTCTAGCACACTTTCAAGCTTGTCGAAGTATCGATGATTTACTATTCGAATATGGAAAGTTCACGAAAAGGGGAGAGTCAACAATCAACCCTGATGCAAAAATTAATCACTTGCAAGTCACACATTACTTCGCAGACTTTCCAATCTGTCGCAAAATGTATTTCTTTCTTTTCAATTCAGGGATAAAGCGTTATAAAAATTTATTGCATGATTACGAACAGCATGGTATTATTCCAAGAGTACACAAATCTTTCCAAAAAGTTGCAAGAAGGAGCAATGTCATATTAGAGAATGAAGTTAAAAATGTTATTACATACATTACCACACTTGCGGAAAAACCCGCGCTTCCTGTCCCAGGCCGCCTACATCAATTTGACAATTACAAAGTGATGAAATTACCATCGTCAGAAACAAAAAACTCTGTATATCAACAGTACAAGAAAGCAAAAACTGAAGTAAACGGTGATGATGTCATTTCACTGATTTCATTCCGAAAAATTTGGAGAGATTACTGTCCATACGTGACATGACAAACGTGAAGCCAGCCGATGAGTTGTGCGATGTTTGTCAACAAAATAATCTGGACATAATTTAAGCGGCGAATGTTGATGATGAATCGAAAGAAGCCCAACTGCTCAAGGCTATGAATCATTTGAAAGCAGCCATTATTCAGCGAGAGTATTACAATTTGTGGAGACAAAAAGCCAAATCAGCCGAACCAGAGACATGAGTTGTCGCGTCATTCAATTTCGCACAAAACGTTTAGCATCCAAGCAGCCCACAACAAGTTTCATCATCATACTTCAAAGCACTCCGGAAATGCAGAATTTTTGGAGTGCAAAATGAGGCAACGCAGGTTCAAACCAACTTTTTGATCGATGAGGAAAACTCTGCAGGAAAGGGTGTGTCAATTCATTAATTAGCATGTTACACTGCTGATAATTTCATCGGGCAAAACTAAAACAATGCCATGATTCATTACCTTATATGGCGCGTTTTAAATAAACGGAACAAAAAAGTTTCACTCAATTTTCTACTCACAGGACATAATAAATTTAGCCCCGACAGAAATTTCGGCATTCTGAAGTCAAAATATTCCCGCGCCAATGTTTATTGCACACAGGATTTCATTGAAGTCGTCAATGCATCATCTCCTAACGGTTATAACATCGCACTTCATAGTATTAATACAAATACAAAAAATCGGATTGTTCAATAATACCAGTGGGATTGTTCTCTAGGTTGTCATTTCAAACCGATCCAAGGCGTCACAAAATATCACCACTTCGAAATCGATTCTGATTTTCATGTTGTCAAGGCCCAACTTTTTTCATATTCTCCAAAAGTCATTATTTACGAATTCAAACCATCCTTCAACATACAAAACATGTCATTGAAGCAAATCACCCTAGCAGGCCTCACTAATGAGAGAGAATGGTACCTTAACGATCAAATTCGCAACCTATGTAACAGAGAAGAAAGGAAAGATTCAGTTGCTCCTAAACCGAAGATTGCGAAAAACCAAAAGAAAGATCAACTTGCTCCTGAACCGGAGATTGTGAAAACCAAAAAGAAAGAGACAGTTGCTCCTGAACTGAAGATTGCGAAAACCAAAAAGAAAGATTCAGTTGCTCCTGAACCGAAGATTGCGAAAACCAAAGAGAAAGATTAAATTGTTCCTAAACCGAAGATTGCGAAAATCAAAAAAAAATATTCAGCTGCTCCTGAACCCAAGATTGACAAAAACAAAAAGAAGCGAAAACGATCTGACTAAAGTATCAGGAATTAATCACTTTGACCGTGCTTCATAAACTTGTGAAAAGAAATTTACGTACGAAGATTATTGTTTCCCTTTTTTCCACTTTGCGTCAATGTAATGATATTATAGTAAACATACATGCTGAATTCACTTATAAAATATGATATCTATGAAATAACTTTCTATTTCGAGATCAAAAGTATAAAATTTATTTAACAAATAATATATTTTGTAAATATTTCAATTTTGGATTAAAACTATACAATTTGTGTAATAAATGATACATAATTATTCTTGAAAAAAATTAAAAATCAGAAGACCTTAAAGATTATTTCATGATTCACATTGCTATGTCATTTTAGTTTTACGTTCATTTCATGTACTTTAAAAATTTCGCACATAATTAATGAAAGAAAATATCTTTAATCACCCAAAATTAAAATATTAAAAAATTCAATTACATTTAAAAACTGTTGACTCGACATTTAAACTCACGTTTGTAAATAATAACACACGCGCAATTGTTGAGAAAATATTTTTCGACTTGCGCGACAGCAAAACTTGCTTTTAATCCGTTTTTCAAGTTGACTGTTCGTTTAAAAAAGAGTGCTGTGAGTAAATAGGGTCTGAAAATATTTTTTGCATTTATCTTTACTTACAAAACAATACCAGTTTAAAAAATTTTGTACCTCGTTATTCCGTTAGCTTGAGAACAAGAAATGTTTTCTTGGGCAGAAAAATATTGGTTCTATGAACTTCATTTTGTGAAAATATGATAATTTTTAAACGATACACTTTAGCATGACAAATATTATGTTCTAATTTGCCGCTCTTCAATAATTATGTATTAAAAATAGTGAAAAATAAAAAGATTAGCGTTTGAAGATATTATTGAAAGTGACGAGAATGTTCTAGCACGCCAATATAATTTTCTTTATCCGTATACTCATAATTTTGAATATGAAAATGTACGAAATTTCGACTAAAAAACTATGAAAGCAGTGAACAATTGTTTGTATTAGTTGAAAATGCAAATAAGTAGTGAATACTAAGCAATATTTCATACTAATGCGTAATCGATAAGTTTTTATAATAACTGAAAAAATTTACTTATTTTTAAATATTTCTAAACGAAATTCGTAACGAAAATTGATTAACGAAAATTCTGTAGCGCAGGATAATAGACAAGAGAACTTGGACTCGATTACTGGCGCGCGAACGGGAGGAGAAGTGAACTGTAAGAAGTAGGGGCCAGAATTCTACCTGAGACTTCTCCGCTTTGCCGATTCGAGATCGAGATTTCTTTAACCGTTCGCCCTGTAAAATTTCACTTTTGCCTCGTAGGTCCCTTTTCTCGGATCACTTGACATATAGCTCCGATGTTGTTATTGTTTATACATTCTTTAAGGTATTAATCCTAACTTCTTATAATTGTACATGATAAAGCTTTCCTTTCCTTACGACTGCAATGTAATATGACACCTTTGTTTGTGTTAAAAATTCCCGGTATAGTTATAATATAAAATTGGCGGCATTGATCAAAAGGGATGATGTTAAGTTTGAATATGAGATGCATATCACCGGGATCTGCGTTATTTTTATTAGGAGTACAAGCGAAACTTGTTTGTTCATGCATAAAGAATGTAACATTGCGTCATTTTTTCAGTAATACATGTAACATGGCACCATTTTTAAAAATAATTCTCTGAATTCTATTTAACTTGACAACATTGTTTTTATATTAAATTTATTAGTTCCTATGAAATATCACATAGGAAACGGGAGGGGGGCCTTTCTTTTTCGGCTCATATTAAAGGGTGATACTATGACATCCTCTATGGTATTTTTTATGACGTAGGCAAGTGCACGACACATAAGCCTTCTCCATACGAAATCACGCATACACGCATATACAAACTCATCCTCATAGGGACTATTCGCCCTTTGCCACCCCTTCATCAGTTGGAGGCGCACGCGCAACGCTGTGAACGTTCTGTGCTCTGTGTGAGACAGAAATATATGTCTGCACCCTATTTTTTCAGAAGCCTCTCAAGCTAGCCCCTCTCGCCCTACTCCCCTAAGAAACTGATGGAGCCAGCATTTCTAGGAAGGCCGAGAACGGAGAGATCGAAGGCGAGAGTACGATGTAGATGGGAATTTGTACGTAAAATTAATAAAATTCCTTTGGATCGGTTTATAAAGGGAATTATATTTTTAATTAGATCCAAATTTTTTATAGTTAATAATCAAATTTACAGACAACAGATGCTAATAATTCAAATCTAGTCAAAAGATATCTTAATTATAATAAATATCCCACCCTTTTTTAACCTTAATAAAAGGCTATAAAAATTGGAATAAAAGAGAAACCAACTTGATATAAATCATATTATAAGGAATAAAAGTAATAACGTAATAATTGTAAGGAAATATATTATTTTCATTCCGTTTCTTGGTTGCTTTTCTGATAACGTAAAAAGACTTTTAATGAATTTTGAATTTAAAACTGTCTGAAAACTGAATCTATAGAACAGCATGTTCCTGTGGAATGACTTCTGTTGGTCAAACTAAACGCCCTCTATCTATCTAACAACTCAATTATTAGCAATAATAATCCTCAGCATTTTTTTTCTATGGTTTCAGTGAAAAGATAAACTCAAAAACTATCGAAATGTGTAAAACCCTCGATTTTGATTTTTTGAAGTAAGCCCCCTTTCTTTGGCGCACTTCACACTTTCGCTTTTGACTGAGTCCAGTTCGTCGTGTGCCTATGCTTGTTCTCGACGACAGACTTGTGAGAGCATTTTCATGTCAGTGGAATTTTCAATTTGCTCAAAATATTTACGACAGTTGATTTTTGACTCCACATTCATTACATAATTAAGTTACTGTCTTATTTTCAATCTCTACTTCACTTTTAAGCCAATATTACTCCTTTTCTGTATTACCATAGCAGATTATTTAACTTTTGACAGAACGATGTCTTTAAGAAATCTTAAAATATATATGAGCACTCACAGTGGATTTTCTCATTGTGACTTCTACAAATCCATTAATTTTTTTTTCCTCTGCATTTCAAATATTAACCAAGACAAGTTTTTTCTGGAAATTAATTGAATAAAACTTTTCAATGGCGTGAAAATCGTCGGAGTATGATTTAACATTCCACATTCTTTCATTTCTTCCGGACGTAACAGAAAAAAAGTCAATATAACATCGAAACGAAGCCTGCAAAACTGTTAAGGATGCTTCAAAATTAATAATAATATGAGAGGATCCATGGTGAGTAAAACTTTTTAATGGACTGCAGACACCATAATTTACAACCACACAACATCTTAAAAAATGTACAAAGATAGGATCAACACACCTACGGAGTAAAATTTCCCAAGTATCCCCGCCAAAATTTGTTTGCGAATCTTATTTTAACGTTGCCAGATTGTCGTCCTAGTGGACCTTTATAAATTCTGTAAAGGTAACGCACCTAGTACAACGAGTTGTCAAAATACAGTAGCCCAGATTGTCGATGATTCACCCCGACCGCTAACTTACAGTTGTACATAAATGATGACACATTTATCCAATTTCACTTTTTCTCAAGGTTTTGAAAAGGTCTTTTAAAGAGGTTTACAATAAAAATAGTCTTTAAACAATGACTTTTTATCTTAAAAAACTTTTTGGAGTAAGTTATAAGAGGTATAAGTTGTAGAAGGTAGTACGAGTGCGGGTGCCTAGCACCAACCACCCACAACCCTGCTAAGCGTGCTGTAGTGTCGCAGTGATCCTAATGCTTGATCAAAATGATTTTTCTGTTCACGTGTAACGAAGATTTTATTTTATATTTAATGCTATGTATCAGGAGAAAGATTTAGTTATTTTCAAAATTAAATTTTCGATACAGTTAATTGTAGCAAAACAATGGTTAATAATAAAATAATAAACGATTTTGGTGGACGGTTCTGCTTGCCTATTATATGTCAAGATTGTTTTTCATTAGTTCATTTGCCTTCAATGGCTTTAGGGATGATTTTTGTTGGTAATCTCTTTGATTATAACAACTTGGAAATCTAAAATTCTCGCTGAACGTGCCCTGGCTAAAACCTTAAAACTTGACTCCATTCTGCAAAGATTTTGCCAGGCACACAAAAATTCAATTCTTTTGTACCCTCTGCAGAATCGACTCTTATTTTGAAGAATTATTCGTCACCTCTACAGTATGAAATATTCCCGAAGAGAGAGATCGCTAAGAGCTCCCGAAGAGAAGCGTGAAGTGAACGTTAAATTGAATAAAAAATGTAAAAGGCCAGGAGAGTCGACTAAAACGCACCTCAAATTGTTATAGGCAAAAAGATTAACAACAAAAAACTCCCAAAAAAATGTAAGGCAAATGAACTCATCATAAACCAACTCGAAATATAACATGCAAGTAGAACCCTCCAAGAAAATCGTTTATTATTTTATTATTAACTATCGTTTCTCTACTATGAAACCGTATTGCAAATGTAATATTGAAAATAACTAAATCGGTCTGCAGATACATAAAACTAAAAATAAAATTTATTACATGCACAGAAAAATTATTCTGTTGAAGTGTTACAACCACTGAGACACTACACCACGCCCAGTAGGGCTGTAGGAAGTTGGCGCGGGACACCCGCGCTCGTTCTTCCTCCTAAAACTTAACTAATACTATCCATCCTACACTCGTCTTGGGATGATTTTCAAGAGAAATAAATAAAAACTCAAAAAATAAAAACTCAACAACGTTTTTTAAAATGAAAAATCAATTAAAAGTAATTTTTTCATTGCTTAGTGATTATCTTTACTGCAATCCTCATTAAAGCATCTTTCTAAAACACACATAAAAAAGTTTAATTGGATAACTGCTTTAGGAGTTATGTACAATTGAAGTTTAGCGGTCGGGTGAATCATCGAAAATCCGGGCCCCTGTATATTGACAACCCATTGTTCTATCTGTACCCCATTTACATAACTTAGAGAGGTCCACTAGCATTACAATCTGGCGGAGTTTGAATATAATAGGCGACAACATGACCATTTCCTTTGCTAAGTGGTGCAGTTAATGGGGATTAACAATCAAAGACAAATTTTTTATTATTTAGTTTGAAATTTAACTTTCATCATTACGAACCTTTTAACCTTACAAATTTTGCGCCGTATAGCATTCGATCTTTTTAACGCTATTGTTTAAACAATTTTTTTCTAAAAACTTTTTTTAAATATTTGATATACGTAAACACTGATAGCAATAATCTATTTCAATTCTTCGAAAAAAATACACTGCGACAGAATTTCTAGCAGCATTAAGTGGCATTGATTATAATTAACACTTTTTTTAGTAACAGGTATTATAGGAAATTTAAGTTGGTGGGTTACCGAACTGTAAATGCTGAAGCTGAAGTGGCTCCATAAATTTTTGCTATCCTACCCAGGTACGTCATGGAGAGACTGGCTTTCGAGCCTGACACGAGGGGGTACTTTGCAGTCCTTACCGCTCAGCAATAAGAATTAAAAGAATCTTCCCCGCATCGTGGGCATATTCTCATGGCGGGCGGCACGTTTCGCTCGTGCGTTTGAATGCGCCTAGGGCACGCCACTGTTGGTTCTCGCGCTTTACGCTCGATTGTTTTCTACCCGACTGTTAGTCTGCGTGATGGATAGAAACAGTGCGTTGAAAGGGGGGGGGGGGGGGGGGGAATTGCCAGGATAAATGCGGGGGTGGGGCCGGTGGGTGTGGGGGGGGGGGGGGGGGCGCGCCCCTTGGTTTGTGTGTGCCCGGAGGGGTGGGGGGGGGGGGGGGGGGGTGC
>JAAAKG020136785.1:0-13089 GCA_010014905.2 Druon quercuslanigerum
TCTCCAAATGCTTGTGAATTAAAATGAATATCTAAATTCAAAATTTTAAAATTATAAGCAAATAATTTCAATTTTTTCGAAATCAGTTTTAAAGGTTATTAATAAACTAAATGTATAGAAATGTAGTTTGAAATTTAAAGAAAATATAATATATAATTATAAATATAATTCAATGAAAATGATTGCTTCATGCTTTTTATGTTGTGAAATGATTAACTAATTATTATTTGATTCTATAAAAACTTATGATTTCTGAAATAAGTTTAAAATGTTATTAATAAATAAAAAATTCAGAAATGCAAGTTCAAATTTGAAGTAAAAGATACGAGGTAAAAATTATTTAAATATTTCAGTGAAAATTTTGGTTTATTGCTTCCCATATTGCAAAATAATTAATTAATTATTAGATGATCAATTTTTTGAAATAATAAATTGAATGAAGATTAAAATTTCGTTTCTTAAAATTAGATAACATAAATTGATTACTTACTTTAAGTTTTTATTTTTATTATATTATTATTATATTATTTATTATATGATTGATAATTCTTGAAAAATTTTCGAAGGGAACAAACTTCTGAGAACAGGCAATTTTTCGAAAAGAATTCTAATTGTCAGTTAAGGCAGGGAATTTTCAAATTGTAACCAATTCTGAGTTGAAAAAGGTATTTATCCAAAATAATTACATATTGTCTTGGGCATAGGAATTTAAAAATTTAAATAAATTCCGAGCCGAAACAGGGAATTTTTTAATAGAATGAATTCTAATTCTAAGTTGAAAGGCAATATTTAAAAAAAATTAAAATTATGAATTGGAACTGGGAGTTTTACAGAAAAATTCTAATTCTTTAGTTGAAACGGAGAATTTTCGAAAAGTATTAAAATTCCGAATTTGAACAACGAAGTTTCAATTTTGAATCAATTTTGAGTTAAAACTGGAATTTATCCAGGAGAATAACGATTCTGAACTTAAAAATGAATTTTTTCCAGAAAAATTATAATTCGTAGTTGAAAAGAGGTATTTTCGAACCAAATTTAAATAATGAATTGGAACAGAGGATTTTACCAAAAATTCAAATCCTTAGTTGGAATGAAGAATTTTTGAAAATAATTAAAATTTGGATTTAAACAGGGAAATTTTAATTTTTTACTGATTCCGAGCTGGAATTAGAATTTATGCAGGAGAAAAACGATACTCAATAGAAAATTAAATTTTTCAAACAAAATTATTATTCTGCGTTGAAACGAGGTATTTTCGAACAAAATTTTAATTATGAATTGAGAAAGGGAATTTTACAAAAAAAAATCTAATTCTTACAATTGCTTGAAATGGAGAATTTTCAAAAAAAAATTAAAATTCTCGTTTTGAACAGGCAATTTTTGAGCTCGAATTAGAATTTAAAATTGTTTAAAATAACACAATTTTGAAAATTTTTTAATTCATTAGTTGATTCTTCAATTCGGAGAATTGAAAATGATAAAATCGATTTACATTTTTGGAACTGAATATGAATCTTTCAAGTCTATAATTTATAAAAGTAAATTTTTTTTAATTTGGCAGTACAATTTCTAGATTTAGTGTTCAGGTATTTAAATATCATTGACCGTAAAAAATTTTTGGGAACCAGGAAAAAACCGGGAAATGACCAGGAATTTTTTTCTTTAAATAAAAAGGCCACTCTGTCTCTTGAATCTATCGAAATAGACGAACGACATGTAGCTAAAAGTAAGGGTTAGGTGTCACGCTGATGAAAAATGGTGTGAAAAATCCTTGCGATAAATTTAAAAGACTGAACGAGGTTTTTTTGAGTTGGTAAAACCTCAACTCGTCCATCTGAATACGTAAATGGTCGCGAATGTTTTTGTATGTGTGGGTGAGTATCAGCGCTAACTTTGGCTTTCACAAGCGCTACATGATTTCCGCATTATGCCAAGTCGGTTCACGCGACTGTTACGAATCGGTACGCAAACCACTCTAAAGCCACGACGAAGTCTAAACACACCCTTTACATCCCCGAAAGCGTGGATAGTTCAAATTCAAACGAAAGATTTAGATTTAGAAGAACGACCTGGGGTTGGACTGATCGATTATGCCTTCTGCGATTTGATACACGTCACACGATACTAGTTTCTTTAGGATCTTTGTGAAAAGTGCTACACTTGAAAAACTGATCAGCAAAATACCTAACAAAGGAAACTTTTTAAAATAATTATTTGTGCTTTTGAAACCCGATTAATTTTAAAGCTACATGGGGACAGTGCCTATAGTTGTAAAAAGGACTTTTGTTCCTCTACATTTTTGTGAACTGTTATGCTCTTAAAAAAATAATGAACGAATACCTAACAAAGAAAACTTTTTTTATAATGAATTATACTTTTGAAACCCCATTTACTCTAAAACTATAGGATGATAGTACCTGTGGTTGTGGAAACGACACTTGTTCCTCTAAAGATGTTGTGGAAAGTTCTACAGTTAAAAAACTAATCGGAAAAATGTCTAACAAAGAAAACTGTTTACTAATCATTCATACATTTGAAACCCGATGTATTCTAAAGCTAAGTTATCATTTTGCATATGCTTAAAATGACACATTTTCCTTTAAAAACTTTTGTGAAAAGTACTGCGCTTGAAAAACTCACCAACAAAATACCTAACAAAGAAAACTTTTTTTTATATTCATTTACAATTTAGAAACCTGATTTATATTGAAGCTAGAGCTGTCAAATGACATTCCTTACTTTAGAAATTTGGTGATAAGTGTTGGTCTTCAAAAATCAAATAGCAAAATACTTTACAAACCAAACTTTTTTATAATCATCTGTACTTTTGGAACCTAATTAACATTAAAGCTAAAGGATGATAGTGCCTATGGTTGTAAAAATGACACTTGTAACTCTTAAATGTTGTGTACTGTTATGCTTTTGAAAAAATAATTAACGAATACCTAACATAGAAAACAAAGAAGCGAAGGGATGATAGTGGATATAGCCATAAGAACGACACATTTTCGTTTAGAAACATTCTGAAAAGTGCTGCTCTTGGAAAACTTATCAACAAAATACATGAAAGAGAAAACTTTTTAGTAATCAATTATACTTTTGAAACCCAATTAATATTGAAACTAAATGATGATAGTGCCTATGGTTTTAAAAATGACACTTGTTACTCTGAAAAAGAAAACTTTTTTTTAATAATTGTTAATACTTTTGAAACCCGATTTATTTTAAAGCTAAAGGATGATAGTGGATATTGCCATTAAAACGAGACATTTTTCATTAGAAACTTTTTGAAAAGTGCTGCTCTTGGAAAACTTATCAACAAAATATCCAAGAAAGAAAGCTTCTTTTTATATTTATTTATACTTTGGAAATTTGATTTAATTTGAAGCTGAAGTCTTTGAATGGCTATAAAATGACATTCCTTTTTTTATAAACTTAGAGGAAAGTGTTGGTCTTTAAAAATCAAATAGCAAAATACTTTACAAACCAAACTTTTTTATAATCATCTGTACTTTTGGAACCTAATTAACATTAAAGCTAAAGGATGATAGTGCCTATGGTTGTAAAAATGACACTTGTAACTCTTAAATGTTGTGTACTGTTATGCTTTTGAAAAAATAATTAACGAATACCTAACATAGAAAACAAAGAAGCGAAGGGATGATAGTGGATATAGCCATAAGAACGACACATTTTCGTTTAGAAACATTCTGAAAAGTGCTGCTCTTGGAAAACTTATCAACAAAATACATGACAGAGAAAACTTTTTAGTAATCAATTATACTTTTGTAACCCAATTAATATTAAAGCTAAAAGATGATAGTGCCTATGGTTGTAAAAATGACACTTGTAACTCTAAAATGTTGTGAACTGTTATGCTCTTGAAAAAATAATTAACGAATACCTGAAAAAGAATTTTTTTTTTAAAGCAATTATATACTTTTGAAACCGGATTTATTTTGAAGCTAAAGGATGATAGTGGATATGGCCATAAAAAAGACACATTTTCCTTTAGAAACTTTTTGAAAAGTGCTGTTCTTGGAAAACTTATCAACAAAATACCCAAGAAAGCAAACTTCTTTTTATATTTATTTATGCTTTGAAAACCTGATTTAATTTGAAGCTGAAGTCTTTTATGGCTGTAAAATGACATTCCTTCCTTTAGAAATTTGTTGAAAAGTGTTGGTCTTCAAAAATGAACTAGCAAAATACTTTACAAAACAAACTTTTTTATAATCATCTATACTTTTGAAACCCAATTAACATTGAAGCTGAAGGATGATAGTTCCTATGGTTGTAGAAATGACACATTTTTATATTAAAATTGTGCGAAAAGTTAAAAAAAAAAACCCCTCTTTATTTTAAAGCTAAAGGATGGCAGTGAATATGAACAAAAAAAACACACTCATTCTTCTAGAAACTTTGTGAAATGTGCTGCAACCGAAGAACTTGTAAAACAAGACCTAACAAAGAAAACTTTTTTTTGTGATTAATTATACTTTTAAAATCCAAATTATTCAAAAGCTAATGGATGATAGAGCATATGTAAAAACTTTTGAAGTTAAAGGATAAAGTGGATATCGCTCAAAAAATGACACTCGTTCCTTTTTCTGAAATCATTTATACTTTTAAAATCCGATTCAATTTGAAGCTAAAGGATGATAATCCTTATGGTATTCCTTCCTTTAGAAACAAAATCCTTCAGAAATTCCTTTCAAAGCAAAATACTCAACAAACCTAACTTTTTTATATTGATTGACTCTCAAAATTCGGTGTAATGTTCTGCAATTCACCATAATCAACATAATACCTAACAAGCAAAACTTTTCGTTATAATCATTTATATTTTCGAAACCAGATTTATTTGCAATCTAAAATATGATAGTGTATATGGTCATAACAATTATAAACTAGTTTCTCTGAAAGCTTTGTGAAAAGTGCTGCACTTGAAAAACTTATCAACAAAAGACCTAACAAAAAAAAAAAGATTTTTTTGCAATCAATTGTACTTTTAAAACTTGATTTATTCTAAAGCTAATGTATGATAGCACATATATAAAGAACTTTTAAAGCTAAAGGATGATAGCGGATATAGCTACAAAAAGAACACTCGTTCCTTTTCTATAATCATTTATACTTTTCAAACGCGAATTAATTTGAAGCTTAAGTCCTCATATGGCTGTAAAAATGACACTCATTTTTATCAATAATCAGGAAAATACCTAAAGAAGAACAATTTTTTTATGATGACTAAAACTTTTGAACCCCGATTTACATTTGAGCTAAAGGATGATAGAGCATATGGCTATAAAATTGACATTGTTCTTGAATTGAAGGAAGATAGTCTATTTGAACCTAAAAACGACTACTGTTCCTCTAGATTGTCTAGAAACTTTGTGAAAAGTGCTGCACTATAAAAATGAATCAACAAAATACCTAACAAAGAAAAATTTTTTTAATAATCATTTAGAGCTTTGAAACCTGATTTATTTTAAACCTGACGGATGGAATTGAATCTAACTTTAAAAATGAAAACATAATTTTAACGAAGACTAAAAATATTTTAAGAATTAAGAAATGAGTTCGGAAGGCTGATTAGCTATTTTATGTTTTGTTTTTACCCTGGACGGATGCTCGATTAAAAAACTATTTTGAAATTCTGAAAATAAACTTTGGCCTTTTCCTCTTTCGAGATAGAGGCAAAAGAGAATTTTCGACTGGAGACTATAGCTTCTTGGGAGTCTGCAAGCGAAGGGTCAGCGTGGATGTTGGAAGTCGAGGCAAATTTGAAAAGCCTGTTCTGAACCACGGCAATCACGGAGCTTGCAATTTTTATGAAGTTCTCGTCCTCGTCGGGTCTTCGAGTCGATGAATAATTCAGGGTCAAGCTAGACGCAAACGCCTTAGGCGCATTCGTACTAGGGAGATTTATTTTGTATGGCAAACAAAATTTTGAATCTCAACATGCACACAAGAATCAAAGAAAATTCAAAATCATTCAAAACTCTGATTTTTTAGTTAACTCCTAATTTTTATTGCACGGAAAACAAAAAACAGGTTTAGTAATTTATACTTGCAAGTTTAGTATAAAATTAAGATTTATTTTGAATTCACATTGAATTTCTTTACATTCTTTAGATTTTTTGAAATTCTTTGCATTATTTCGGATTTTCTAACTTTTTAAAAATCTTTTGTATATCTAAGAATTGCATAAATTCCTTGAACTTCTTAAAGTTTTAAAATATCACAAATTCCCTGCATCCTTTAAAATTTTTGAAATCCAATATTCCTCTGAATTTTTTTAAGATCCTGAAATTCTGGAAATCTCTTATTTTCCTGAATTCATGGAAATCCCTGGATTTATCTTTTTCTTTAGAATTCTCGGAATTCCCGAAATTCTTCGAATTCTGGAATCTCGTTAAATTCCTTGAATTCTCTGAAATTCATAGTTCATTTGTAATATCTGGAACCCTTGAATTCCTTTATAAATCTTAAATTCCTCGAATGTTGAGAATTTTCTGAAATCCAACGAATTTAAATTCCTGGAATATTATGAATTCTCTGAAATTCTTTGTTTCTCTGAGTTTCCTGAAATCCTTCGATTTTCTGAATTCCTTGAAAATTCTGAATTTCATGTTGTATTCTCTGAATTTCATGTTGTATTCTCTGAAATTCTTGATTTCTCAGCATTAATATTTTTGAATTTCTTAAATTTTTGGAAATCCCTAGATTCTATAAATTCCTTATATGCTCTGAATTCTGTGAATTTTCTGAATTTCTGAAATATTATGAATTCTCTGAAATTCTTGAAGTCCTTAAATATCATAAATCCCTGGATCATTAATTTCTCTGAATTTCCTGAAATCCTGGAATATTCTAAATTACAGAAATTCTTTAAAAATTTTAAAATCCATCAATCCTCTGAATTTTTTGAAGATCCTGAAATTCTGGAAATCTCTTAATTTCCCGAATTCATGGAAATCCCTGGATTTCTCTTTTTCATAAATTTTTTTATCTGAATTTCATAATTTTTCTGAAATTCCTTTAAATCCTTTAATGTTCTTAATATTCTGAATACCTTGAATTCCCGAAATTTTCTGAAACTACTAAAAATTTATGAATTCTCTAAATTAATTAAATATTCCGCATGTCTGAAATTCCTTAAATTTCCTGAATTCTCGAAAACTCTTGAATTCTTTAAGTATTCTGAAAGCCCCGAAATCTTCGAATTCTCGGAATTCCAGAAATCTTCGAATTCTCGGAATTCCAGAAATCCTTCGAATTCTGGAATCTCGCGAAATTTCTTGAATTCTTTGAAATCCATGGTTTTTCTGTAATACCTGAACCCCTTGAATTCCTTTAATATCTTTAATTCCTCGATTATTGAGAATTTTCTGAAAACCAACAAATATGAATTGCTTGAATTCCTGGAATATTATGAATTCTCTGAAATTCTTTGTTTCTCTGAGTTTCCTGAAATCCTTCGATTTTTCTGAATTTCTTGAAAATTCAGAATTCCCTGAAATTCATGTTGAATTCCCTGAAATTCTTGATTTCTTAGAATTCATATTTATGAATTTCTTACATTTTTTGAAATCCCTAAATTCTGTGAATTCCTTAAATGCTCTGAAATCTGTAAAATTTCCTGCAATCTCTGAATTCTGTGAATTTTCTGAATTTCTGGAATATTATGAATTCTCTGAAATTCTTGGTCAATATTATGAACTCCCTGAAAATGCTGAATTCACTGGATTCTTTGAATTCTCTGAAATTCTCTGAAATTCTTCATTATTTGGAATTCCTATTTGTAAAATTCTTAAATTCTTGAAAATCCCTAATTTCTCTAAATTCCTTAAATTTTTTGAATATCCTTAAATATCTGTAGTTTTTTTGAATATTTTGAATTTCCTGAATTCCTACAAATCTTTGAATTCCTTAAACACGCTATAATCTGAATTCCTTTAATATTCTGCAGTCCTTGAAATTATGGAATTCCTGAAAATCCAAGAATTCTTTGAAATCCTTAAAATCCTTAAATGTTCTGAAATTTTCTGAAATTCCTGAATGTTCGGAATTACTGGAATTCTTGAAAATCTCAGATTTCTATCAAATCTTTGAAAAATTTCAATTCTTTGAATTTCTAGCATATAAAAAATTTGTTAAATTCTTTGAATTCTTGCATCTCCCTAAATTCCTTGAATTCTATGAAACACTTAATTTCTCTGAATACCTAAAATTCCCTGAATTCTTCGAAAATTCTCCAAAATTTTCAGTTTCTCTGAATTTTTATAAATCCATGAATTCTTTGAATTCTTGAAATCCTTGGATTTTTTTAAATATCCTTAATTCCTCGAATATTGAGAATTTTCTGAAAATCAACAAATCTGAATTCCATGAATTCCTGGAATATTATTAATTCTTTGAAATTCTTTGTTTCTCTGAGTTTCCTGAAATCCTTCGATTTTCTAAATTCCTTGAAAATTCTGCATTCCCGGAAATTCTTGATTTCTCGGAATTCATATTTATGAATTTCTGAAATTTTTTGAAATCCCTAAATTCTGTAAATTCCTTAAATGCTCTGAAATCTGTAAAATTCTCTGTAATCTCTGAATTCTGTGAATTTTCTAAATTTCTGGAATATTATGAATTCTCTGAAATTCTTGGTCAATATTCTTGAAAATCCCTAATTTCTTTAAATTCCTACAATTCTTCGAAATCCTTCATTAATATGAATTTCATCAATTCCTAAAAATCTCTGAATTCCTTAAATTCTCTGAAATCTGAATTCTTTTAATATTCTGCATTTCTGAAATTCTTTCAATTTTCTGAAGTCCTTGATTAATGGAATTCCTAAAATTCCGTGAATTCCCTAAAATCCTTAAAATCCTTAAATGTGTTTTAAATTCTCTGAAATTCCTGAATATTCGGAATTCCTAGAATTCTTGATAATCTCAAATTTCTATAAAATCTTTGAATAATTTCAATTCTCTGAATTTCTTGCATATAAAAGATTTGCTAAATAATTTGAATTCTTTGAATCTTTTGAATTCCTTGAATATTCTGAATTCTCTTGATTAGGAGAATTTCTTGAATTCTTTGAAAACCCCGAATTCCTTAAATTATTCTGGTTTTCTCTGAATTCTCTGCAATAGATTAAAAGGGAATTCATAGAATTCAGAAAATTCTACAAATTTAGAGAATTCATAGGAATAATACAAATTCAGTGAATTCAGAGGAATTATAGTAATTCAGAGGATTTAGAGGAAGTCAAACTTATCAAGAAGTTTAGAGGAATTAAAAAAATTTCCGTCATGTGAAAGAATATAGAAGGATGAATTCAAAGGAATTCAAGTGAATTTAAAGGAATTGGTGTATTCAAACCAATCTGGTATGATGTGCAAATCTTTAATATAATAAGCTGAAGCAGAGAGATTTTTCAGATTGATTATTTTCACAGTGCTAAAGTCGTAATTAGCCCTAAACTTTACGTAATTTATGGCAAAATTACGTAATTCATGCGCGGTTTTTAAAACGTTTCTTGATTTTACTTTTAGAAATTAAAATCTCTTATAATTATTATAAAATAATAATTACATGAAAATAGATGAACCCAGTGTTGACTAAATGCTGATTATGACCAAACATTATCTTTTTGTGACGAACTTCGCCTAGCAATCAGATAATTTCGAACATCTAAAAAAGTCATTCACGTGCTTCAAAACAAAACAACCAAGAGGCCTATGCTTTTGTTTTAGGAAAACCTTTTCTCTGAAAGTTTGTTTAGGCAATTTTAAACATTCAATGCCATCAGATGGTCTAGTTGGGACCCTCATCAATGTTAATCATAAGCTAAATATCTCATAGTATAATATCATAACCGCCTAATCTCAAAAACAGTTTCGTCAAGTCTTTTTATTGACTAATTGATTCAGATGGATTATACTCATTGCCCACTGGTTTTTCAAATAATTAAAAATATCCAGTGTCCACAACCATCCAGTTTTGTTCTCTCTCCCCTACACTTCCAGAGATGTTTTTTTAACATGGAGGGTATTCCACATAAACTACATAATAGTTTCTGTCAATGAGAATATTGTTATTAGAATAGATCATAATGTATGCCCTCTCTACTCTTCGGCTCATCAATATCCATCAAAAAAGACGAGTTATAATAGAGAATGGAGAACAGAGGGTGGTTTGCAGGTTTCTGAAAAGACTGTTTGCTTCAGGTAAGGAAGGTGATTCAACGATGACGCTGGGCAAGTGTCGAGTCCAGTAGCAGACCCGGATTAAACAGGTGCAGCCTTTTCCTAAAACTCCAGGGTCTCTCTGTTGTAAATTAATTTATTTGCCCTTTGCGCATTAAGTTACTTGAGTACCTGAACCTAAAACCTGGTGCAAAATCCGGACCCAAAGCTACCCTTTCGATCTCCGACGATCCAAATTTACTACTCAAATTTATGGCTGGTTGCTGAGAACGTGCCTTTCCCAAAATTGCATGGATCAACGAAAGCAACTAAATAAAACTTTTGACCTCCTGCTGAGTGCTTGAGATCATTAGTCAGCTCGCTCATAAAGCCTTCTATAATCCTTAATTTCGACAATTGTATTTTGATTTGGAGAAACAAATAATCCTAAAGGTAATCATAATATATTGCCACAATCCTATTATGTTTTAATTTTATAATTTAGTGGTCCTTTTTCTCTCAGGATTTTTCGAGGAACGATGTGCAAGTCGTGCCGAATTCAATCGTGAACAACTTATCGTGTCGAAACAAAATGGTATGGGAAATTCAGTGCTGGAATTTTTGAACATAGCAAACATTAATTTTATTACATAGTCGAGACATTTTTAAAGATACTATCGGTCTGGGACTATGAAAATTTGTAATTTCAATACTGGTTGTCTGAAATGACTCTTAAAAATGTTTGTTTCCGGAATAATATGAATAGGATTTCTTCAACAATAAATAGCATATTTGAAAAATAGTTTATATATTAAAATAAATTATGCAAAAGATATATAATTTTATAATGATTTTCCTAATGAAATGAATGAGCTATTGATTGGCTTAACATAGAATTTTAAATTATTTCGTGGCGAATTTCAGAATTTTCCAAATTTCCAGGAATTTTAGAGGATTTCAATTTGCAAGAAATTTCAAGCGGTTTCAGAGAATTTCCACGGATTTTAAACGATTTAGTCAGGTTTAAATAAAATTCACTGGATTTCAAATCATTTCAATTCTTTAAAAGATTTCTAATCATTTCAGGGGACTTCAAGGGATTTCAAAGGATTTTAACGAATTTTAAAGTTTGAGGGTTTCAAAGACTTCTTTTGCGATCCTGGAAAATGAATTAAAATACCTTTCTAAAAATCTATGTAATCTTTCAAAATTACTAAAATCCTCGAAAATGTAATAAAATAATGTTAAATTTCTTTAAAATTCCTTGAACTTTTGTTTAATTTCTTAAAACCTCATAGAACCGAAAAAATTGTTCCAAACATTCAGAAATTCAGGTAAACTCTTTAAACCCGCATACAATTTTTTTTTAATTTCCTTAAACATTAAAAGTTTTGGGAAATAATTTTAAAAAAATTTAATCTCTTGAAATTTCTACGGAATAATTTAAAATATCCTTAAATATTAGAAATCACTTTTCAAATTCTTTGAAAATTGCTTAAATCTTTTTCAATATTCTAAAATATTAAAGAGCCTCCTTTTCCATCTCCTCCTCCTCCTCCTCCTCTTGCTACTCCACCCCTTCATCATCTTTCTCCTTCCTCCCCTTTCCTCCTCCCCTTCCTTCTACTCTTCCTCCTCCTCCTTCTCTTCCTGCTCCTATACCTCCTCCTTCTTTTTTATATCCTATAGAAATATTATAAAATGTTCAAAAATTTGTTATATCTATTGATAAATTTGTTTAAATCCTTGGGATGCTTTAAAATATCCTAAAATATTACAAAGCATTTAAAAGCTTGTAGAATCTTTTGAACTTTTTCAAATTCTTTGAAAATTGCTTCGAATCTTTTTAAATATTTTACAATGTTAAAGAGCCTGCTTTTCTATCTCCTTCTCCTCATACTCCTCCTCCCCTTCCTTCTCCTCTTCATCTTCCACCTCTTCCTCCTCCTCCTTCTTTTTTATATTCCATAGAAATATTATAAAATGTTCAAAAATTTGTTATATCTATTGATAAATTTTTTTCTAAACCTTGGAATTCTTTAAAATATCCTAAAATATTACAAAGCATTTAAAAGCTTGCAGAATCTTTTTAAATTTTTCAAATACTTTGAAAATTGCTTCGAATCTTATTAAATATTCTAAAATATTAAAGAGCCTGCTTTTATATCTCCTTCTCCTCCTCCTCCTCTTCCTCCTCTTGCTCCTCCGCCCCTTCCGCCTCTTTCTCCTCCTCCTTCTCCCCCCATCCTCCTTACCTTTCTCCTCCTCCTCTTGCTCCTCCGCCCCTTCCGCCTCTTTCTTCTTCTCCTACTTCTACTCCTTCTCCGCGTTCCCCTCCCCTTCCCCCTCCTCTTTTTCCTCCTCCTCCTCTTCCTCCTGCACCTTCTCTACCTGCTCCTATACCTCCTCCTCTTTTTTATATTCTACAGAAATATTATAAAATATTCAAAAATTTGTTATATCTATTAATAATTTTTTTTTAAACCTTGGGATTCTTTAAAATATCCTAAAATATTACAAAGCATTTAAAAGCTTGTAGAATCGTTTAAAACTTTTTAAATTCTTTGAAAATTGCTTTGAATCTTTTTAAATATTCTAAAATATTACAGAGCCTTCTTTTCTATCTCCTTCTCCTCCTCCTCCTCTTCCTCCTCTTGCTCCTCCGCCCCTTCCGCCTTTTTCTCTCCTCCTTCTCCCCCTCCTTCCCTTCCTCTTTCTCTTTCGCCTTCTCTTTTTTTTATATCCTATAGAAATATTAAAAAATGTTCAAAAATTTGTTATATCTATTAAAATTTTTTTTTTAAACCTTGGGATGCTTTAAAATTACCTAAAATATTACACAGCATTTAAAAGCTTGTAGAATCGTTTAAAACTTTTCACATTCTTTGAAAATTGCTTTGAA
>JAAAKG020136786.1:0-13089 GCA_010014905.2 Druon quercuslanigerum
AAAAAACGTTCTCTTAACCCAACATTACCATTTTTAACTAGAGAAAATCAGTTGTCAATAAAGAATATCAACTTTTTACAAAAAATGGAATATTTCAATTTTAAAGTAAAAAAGTAATTTTCGATCAAGAAAAAAAACAATTTTCAATCAAACAGGTGAATAAAAAAATTCATTTTTAATAAAATAGTTAAATTTTGAACCAATTAGTTGAGCCTGTGGCCAAAAAAGATGAATTTTTGATGCTATAGTCGAATTTTCTACAAAATTAGTTGAACTTTTAAAGAAAAATATGAATTTTCAAAACAGCAGTTAATTTTCAAGCAGATAGTGAAATTTTGACCAAGTAGTAAAATTTTCAGCTAAACCAGATTAATTGTCAATAAAGAATATTAAATTTTGACCAAAAATTAAATGTTCACATATTCAATTAGCTAAGTAATTCTCAACCAAGAATTTTTTTTTTCAGTAAAATAGTTAAATTTTCAACCACGGGAATAAATTTTCAACTAAAAAGGTGAAGATTTTTAAAAATTAAATTTCATGTAAAATGTTTGATATTACATTAAATAGTTAAATTTTCAACGAAAAAAAAAGATTTTTTAGGCATGAAAATAAATTTTAAAAAAAAGTGTACCAAAATTGAAACGAATCTTTAACAAAATATTTCCATTTCCAAATAATGAGATGAATTTTCAACCAAAAAAAAAAAAAAAATTTCATAAAGTAGTTCAACTATCAACCAAATAGTTTAATTTTTGACCAAAAAGACGAATTTTAAATTAAATAGTTACATTTTTAAATAATAATTAGATTTTGAACCTATTATTAGGATTTTTAGATAACAATTAGAAATTAGATAAATTTCAACTAAAAAAATTAACTTTTAAGAAAAAAACGATCTTTTAACCCAATAGCTCAGGTATATCAAATCAATTGCCAATAAATAATATTAAATTTTGACGAAAAATTAAATGTATACATATTCATGTAACAAAGTAATTCTCAACCAAGAAAAGTTTTTTAAAATAAAATAGTTAAATTTTTAACCACGGGAATTAATTTTTAACTAAAATGGTGAATCTTTTTTTTTTTTTAAATTAAATTTCATGTAAAATGTTCGCCATGATACTAAATAGTTAAATTTTCAACAACAAAAAACGATTTTTTAGCCAGGAAAATTAATTAACTATAAAATAGATACATTTTAAACAATATTCATAATTTAAAAAAAAGCTAACCAAAAATAAAACGAAATTTTAACAAAATAGCTCATCAGTCAATCAACTAAAAGAATTAACTTTGAACCAAAACTATTTCGGTTGTCTTACAGGTTCCATGCTTATGTGCCATAAAATTTCCTAAAATATCAACCTTGAATTTCCCTTTCTTTGTGGGGAAATTGTAGAGGGGGAGGAAAGAATAAAAAAAGTAATTTTTGCTGAAAAACGATAACCGCTGACTAAAGGTTGATGCAGAAATGCTTGGAAATTCTCAGTCATCGCTTGGAAACTAATAAGGGGCTTTAAAGTTTTGTCATTTTGAATTAAGGATAAGACTTAAACGACTGTATGCTAAAAAAATTAGGATTTTTGTTACTACTTGCTGAAGTCGAGGTACAAAATTGAAAAGTTATTGATTTTTTTTTAAACTTAAAATCATTTTTTATTTCTTCTTAATCTTTGAGTATAGCCGTGCGGTCATGTAGACCGCACCATAATTCAGATATGACCAATACCCCTGGCCTTTCTCGAAGATGCCGTTATAAGAAGCTTTTATTTTAGTTGTGCTTTCGCCGAGAAAGAATGACTTTGTCCCCTTAGACCGCACGGCCACAGTAGATAGTTATTAACCGTAGAGTAAATGAACCTAAAATAGCGAAGTCCCATTTTTCAAAAGTCGTATCTTTATCGCTCGGTCATGAGAACCAGAAAGTTCGAAAGACGGTTTTTCAAAAATAATAAAGTAAGTTCTACGACAGCTTAAATATTCCGCTCATTCTCCCTTGCAACTCCGACTGAACTGATAAGGTCTCCGTTTCTCGCTGTTTCGTGGAAACGGAACTTTTTTGTAGTACTTTGTAGTAGTTTTGTAGTGAGTATAGCCGTGCGGTCTTGTAGACCGCACCATGGTTCGGATATGTAGATACCAACACACCTGGCCTTTCTCGAAGCTGCCATTATAAGTAGCTTTCGTCTTAGTTGTGCTTTCACCGAGAAAGAATGACTTTGTCCCCTTAGACCGCACGGCCACAGTAGATAGTTATTAACCGTAGAGTAAATGAACCTAAAATAGCGAAGTCCCATTTTTCAAAAGTCGTATCTTTATCGCTCGGTCATGAGAACCAGAAAGTTCGAAAGACGGTTTTTCAAAAATAATAAAGTAAGTTCTACGACAGCTTAAATATTCCGCTCATTCTCCCTTGCAACTCCGACTGAACTGATAAGGTCTCCGTTTCTCGCTATTTCGTGGTAACGGAACTTTGTTGTAGTACGTGTAATTTTGTAGTGAAACTTTGCCTCGCTCATGTAAACTGTAAGTTCCGAGGCGTAAAGACACGGCTAGGTAGACGGGGCGACGATAAATGAGGACTCGTTAGTGCCTTTAGAGGTTCTCATTTCTGTGTAACTTCCCAACTCTCACCCTCTCTTTCGCGTCGTCTTTCTACGCGTATTAGGTAGTTCGTGTTTAGAGTGTATTTTGTAAACCTTGATACAGAAATACGATTAACGACCTGGTTCGAAAGAGACGGATCGGATTGCCGAAACGGATGTTTGAGGACGTCAGGGATGATACTTTCTCTTCGAGACAGTCTATCTAACAAGGGA
The DNA here is from genome assembly GCA_010014905.2 of Druon quercuslanigerum. Lineage (NCBI taxonomy): Eukaryota > Metazoa > Arthropoda > Insecta > Hymenoptera > Cynipidae > Druon > Druon quercuslanigerum. The sequence continues at coordinate 2,826 of JAAAKG020136786.1, forward strand.
AATCCACACCCTAAAGAAATTCGTTTGTATTAATTATCTTTTACGTCATTGGGTTGAAATGTGGCCGTGCGGTCTAGTAGACCGCACGGTCATACTAAGGTAGCTCTTCGAGCAGCAAAATTCCAATAATTTTTTTCAAGATTCCTGGTTCGTTTATTTACATATCTTGCTATGACATCATGCACGAAGAGTCTGGTGACCAAACTATAGTGGACATAAAAATTAAAGCTCGATTGTGAAAACAATGGTAAAAATTACATTAGCGTCATTCGAATAATATTTTAAATATTCTCAATTTAGAACAAGGCAAGATCGATTTTTTTTTTAAAGAACGAGAAGACCGGTTTGATTTTGAGGATTTCTTATCTTGGCTCACTCGAATGCATCACTATCGGAAAATCGGGAGTTCGCTTCCCGCTGCCGGCATTTTTTTCTATTGTTTTTATTCATTTTTTTATTGGTATTGACTACTTAGAATATTTCAGTGAAGCCAAAATATCCATTCGTAAGAATTTTTTTATATGCCAAATTTTGGTTTTTCAAACTTTATTACTTCTGAATGAAAATTTTAAGGATAAGTCAGTGCGGCGTTATTTTTGAAAAATTCATATTAAAAATGTAAATATTATGATATTAATAGGAACTTCTTTCATTTCTATTCTATTTTTATATAATTTCACTTTATTCTTTTTTTATTTTTATTATTATTTATTATTATTATTATTTTATTATTATTTTAAAAACATTTATTTGATCTGAATCTGGAAAAGGAGTTAATCTTTTGGAACTTTTTTTTGTCGAAATACTTATTTTAAAGAAGCTGGAAAAGAGATTAATCTTATTAGAAATTCCTTTACAGTATTCAGTCCGTATTTACTTTTTGTATTTTAATTAATTTTTTATTTTATTCAGGGCAAAGATTTTTATTTTTTAACTTCTGGAGATTTCGAAGGTTTATTTTTTAGTCTCTTTTTAAAAAAAAATCATTTTCTGTCATATATTTTCACATGAATAATTTTAAAAATATTGATTTAAGAAAAGCTGAAAAAGGGGTTAATCTGACGAAAAATTACTAAAGTAGTGAGTGCATTTAACTTTTCTAACTTTATTTTATTACATTCTTTTCATTCTTTGGCAAAGATGTTATATTTTGGATTCTTTACCTACTAAACTTTTTAGATGAATAATTTTTTTTAAGTTAATTCAGTTTAATTTTGTAAACAGGCGTTTGAAATTTTTGAAACTTATATTTGAATATTTGTTTTTTTATTCTCTTATTATAAAAAGATATCGTTTATTTCCTATATTTTCAGATTAATTTTGAAAATATTTATGTTGTCTAAATCTGGAAAAGGGGTTAATCTTATGGAAATTTTTTTTGTCGGACTACTTATTTAAAAGAAGCTGGAAAAGAGATTAATCTTATTCACAATTCATTTGCAGTATTCAGTCCATATTTATTTTCTTGATTTGAATTTATTCTTTTTTATTCTGGATAAAGATGTTTATTTTTTACCTTCTGGATTTTTTAAAGATTTATTTTCTAGTCTCTTTTTAAACAAATTTCATTTTCTTTCATATATTTTCAGATGAATAATTTTTAAAATATTGTTTAAAGAAAAGCTGGAAAAGGGGTTAATCTGACGAAACATTCGTTTAAAGTAGTGAGTACATTTCTACTTTTCTAAATTTATTTTATCACATTCTTTTCATTCTTTGGCAAAGATGTTATATTTTGGATTCTTTAGCTTCTAAACTTTTTAAAATCTTTTAGAAATTTTTTTTTGTCGGAATACTTATTCAAAAGAAGCTGGAAAAGAGATTAATCTTATTAAAAATTCCTTTACAGTATTCAGTCCGTATTTAAGTTTTGTATTTTAATTAATTTATTTTTTTTATTCGGTGCAAAGTTTTTTATTTTTTAACTTCTGGAGATTTCAAAGGTTTATTTTTGAGTCTCTTTTAAAAAAATTTAATTTTCTTTTATATATTTTCAGATGAATAATTTTAAAAATATTAATTTATGAAAAGCTAAAAAAGGGGTTAATCTGACGAAAAATTCCTTTAAAGTAGTGAGTCCATATTTACTTTTGTAACTTCATTTTATTACATTTTTTTCATTCTTTGGAAAAGATGTTATATTTTGGATTCTTTAGCTTTTAAACTTTTTATATAATTAATTAAAAAAAAATTATTTATTTTAATTTTGTAAACAGATATTTACAATTTTTTAAACTTATTTTTGAATATTTCTTTTTTTATTCTCTTTTTTCAAAAAGTTATCTTTTTATTTCATATATTTTTTATACATTTTCATACATTTCTGAAGAAACAGATAAATTTAAAAAAAAAAAAATTTTTAAATAAGAAATATAACTATTTTAGTTTTTGATCTTAGGTTTATTGACCAGGAAATATTTTAATATTAATTCTAGATGTTAATTTTGTTTTTCTACTGGTCCATATTAATATTATTAAAATATTGATAGTTCTTAAGATTGTTAAAAAAATTTCTCTATCTCCGCTGGGATCTGAACCCAGCACCTTCAGAGACCGGAACTCTGAAGGTCCTGAGTTCAGATCCCAGCGGAGATAGAGACTTTTGTTTCAAAATCTTAAGATTTATCAATATTTTAATAATATTGATATAGACCAGTAGACAAACAAAATTAACATTTAAAATTAATATTAAGAAATATAACTTTTTGTCCAAAAAAAATAAATTGTAAATTTGTAAAGACGAATTTTCTTTTAAAAAAATTTTAATTTCTGATAAAAAAGAAGAATTTGATCGAAAACGTTTATTTTTTACTCAGAAATATGACTTTGACCAAAGAATTTAAATATTTTCCTCCAAAAGGACGAATTTTCTATTAAAAATGTACATTTCTGAGCGTTTGAAAGAAAGAGAAGGGTGGGAGGAGTAGGAAGAGTGTAAAGAGGGAAATTATATGAGGAAAAAATAGTGGAAGGAAGGGAAAGAGAAGGAGAAAGTAAGGGGAGTGATAGTAGGGAAGGGAGTGGGAAGTATGCGACAGGTGAGGGTATAGGGGAAGGAATGTATCGAAATGGGATATTCGAACGACCTAATTAACATTTCAGTGGGCCACCAAACCCTCTTACGAAAACATGAAGCGCTGACATTGAATAATTTTCTTGAAAAAACTTTATTCCCCTATTATTCCCCGTTTTTTAAAATCTATTCTACTCAATCGCTGAAGGAAGGCACCATAGCAGCCCATCGCCCAATTCGTCTGAATCCAAACATTTAAACTTAATCTTCAGCCGCACATTCCAGGCCATTTAGTAAGAGCCCATCAAGTGAACACCACGCAGGGACTTGGTGCCCTGAGCCACTGGACGCTACAGCCATTGCGGCCAGACTAGAGATACACCGAGTCTGCTTGACCACGATTTACCAGTCCGTTTGTCCCCTCATACGATTACTCATATACGATTCCTCTGTTGGCTTTATCGAGGATAGTGCAGGGACCTTGGGGTTTATTCTAGGAAATCCCCTAGGTCATGGGGATTCACAAAAGCCGTAATTGTTTTCCCGTTAATTCCTCACTGGCCACCGTTAACCCTCGGCTGCTCGTAAATGGCACACGTTCCCTATCGTTGCTGACCACTTCTTTTTCATGATGTGGAGAGCGCAGAAAGGGCTGCTCGAAAATGAAATGACTGGAGTAAAACTGCGTTTTATGGGACACGTCGATCCTTCAGCAAGTAAAAACAAATCGCCATTTCTCTGGACAGGGAGTTTATTATTCCTTGAATCCGGAATATTCACAGTAACCTGGAAGAATAATCTTTAGAAAGGAGAGGGCTGATCTGAGACTTTTTATTAAAGAGATTTTCACTGGATTGGAATACGCGAGCATTTTATGGCTCAATAATGGACTATCGTGGTAGGGGTTGGAGGCAACAATCGTCAAGATTCTGTGGACTCAGTTCCAAGTGGGTCTCAGTATCATGAGAGCTTTTGTATTTTTTCGAGGTTTATTACGAAACTTTCACAGTTAATGAGATATTTGAGCAAAGTTTATGAGCAAGGAAATAGTAGCAGAAATGCTTCATTAAAGAGAAAATGTGATATTCCGCAAGAAGAGATTTATTTTTATCTTTGGGAAAGGGCTGATTTCAGTTTATTTAAGGGCTCATCGACAAAAAACGTAAAAAAAAAGGGCTGATTTTATTTAATTTAAGGGTTGATCCACAAAAAGCGTAAGACAATTTGGTGGTGGGGGAATTAAAGATCTCAATTAGGACAAATTTTTACATAAAATAACATCCAATTATATGACAACCTGAAGGAAAATCAACCAGGGAAATGATTTTTTAATCAAAAGAATCAAGTTTTCAAAGAGTGTGTTAATTTTTTAACAAAAGAATATAAAAATTAGACTTCGAGCGCGATTAAAGTGTGCGGTTTATTTAATATATATATATATATATATATATATATATATATTTTTTTTTTGAAACTTGTTGCCTCTTTTATTTTTATTTTACATTTAACTTATTTATACTAATTTAAAGGAAGCTGGAAAAGAGATTAATCCTATTAAAAATTTGTTTAGAGTATTTAGTCCATACTTATTTTTTGTATTTTAATTTATTCTTTTTTTTATTCTGGGTAAAGGTTTTATTTTTTAACTTCTAGAGTATTCCAAGGTTTATTTTTTAGTCTCTTTAAAAAAAAAATTCATTTTCTTTCATATATTTGTAGACAAATAATTTTTGAAATATTGATTAAAAAAAAGCTTGAAAAGGGGTTAATCTGACGGACAATTCCTTTAAAGTAGTGAGTCCATATTTACTTTTCTAACTTTATTTTATTACATTCTTTTCATTTTTTGGCAAAGATTTTATATTTTCGATTCTTTAGCTTCTAAACTTTCTAAATTATTTTTTTTTTAATTTATACAGTTTAATTTTGTAAACACGTATTTAAAATTTTTTAAACTTACATTTGAATATTTCTTTTTTTATTCTCTTATTATAAAAAGTTCTCTTTTTATTTCATATATTTTCAGATTAATTTTGAAAATATTTATTTTGTGTAAATCTGGAAAAGGGGTTAATCTTATGGACATTTTTTTGTCGGGCTGCTTATTAAAAAGAAGCTGGAAAAGAGATTAATCTTATTAAAAAATCCTTTGCAGTATTCAGTCCGTATTTATTTTTTTTTATTTATTCCTTTTTTTTTATTCGGGGCAAACATTTTTATTTTTTAACTTATGGAGTTTTTAAAGGTTTACTTTTTAGTCTCTTTTTTAAAAAATTCCATTTTCTTTCTTATATTTTCAGATGAATAATTTTTAAAATATTGATTTAAAAAAAGCTGGAAAAGGGATTAATCTGACGAAAAATTCCTTTAAAGTAGTGAGTCCATATTTACTTTTCTGACTTTATTTTATTATAACTTTTTCATTCTTTGGCAAAGATGTTATATTTTGGATTCTCTAGCTTCTAAACTTTTAAAATGATTGATTTTTTAAAATTTATTTAGTTTGAATTTGTAATCAGGTATCTACAATTTTTTAAACCTATTTTTGAATATTTCTTTTTTTATTCTCTTATTTTAAAAAGTTATCTTTTTATTTCATATATTTTCACATTACTTTTGAAAATATTAATTTCATCTAAATCTGGAAAAGGGGTTAATCTCATGGACCGTTTTTTAATCTTGTTAAAAATTACTTTACAGTATTCAGTCCGTATTTATTTTTCGTGTTTTTATTTATTCTTTTTTTTTTCTTCGGGGCAAACATTTTTATTTTTTTACTTCTGGAGTTTTCAGAGGTTTATTCTTTAGTCTCTTTTTAAAGAAATTTCATTTTCTTTCATATATTTTCAGATGAATAATTTGTAAAATATTGATTAAAAAAAAGCTGGAAAGGGGGTTAATCGAAAGGAAAATTCCTTTAAAGTAGTGAGTCCATACTTACTTTTCTAACTTTATTTTATTATATTTTTTTCATTCTTTAGCAAAGATGTTATATTTTGGATTCTTTAGCTTCTAAATTTTTTAAATGATTAATTTTCTAAAATTTATTTAGTATAGTTTTGTAAACAGGTATTTAAAATTTTTTAAATTATTTTTGAATATTTCTTTTTTTGTTCCCTTGTTTTAAAAAGTTATCTTTTTAATTATTTTATCTAAATCTTTTTTTATTCTTTTATTATAAAAAGTTATCTTTTTATTTAATATATTTTCAGGTTAATTTTGAAAATATTTATTTTGTGTAAATCTGGAAAAGGGGTTAATCTTATAAAAAATTTTTTTGTCGGACTACTTATTTAAAAGAAGCTGGAAAAGAGGTTAATCTTAGTAAAAATTCCTTTACAGTATTCAGTCCGTATTTTTTATTTATTCTTTTTTATTCTGGGTAAAGATTTTTATTTTTTAACTTCTGGAGTATTCAAAGGTTTATTATTTAGTCTCTTTTTAAAAAATTTCATTTTCTTTCATATATTTTCAGATGAATAATTTAAAAAATATTGATTTAAAAAAAGCTGGAAAAGGGGTTAATCTAAAGAAAAATCCTTTCAAGTAGTGAGTGCATTTTTACTTTTCTAACCTTATTTTATTAGATTCTTTTCATTCTTTGACAAAGATGTTATATTTTGGATTCTTTAGCTTCTAAACTTTTTAAATGATTAATTTTCTAAAATTTATTTAGTATAATTTTGTAAACAGGTATTTAAAATTTTTTAAATTATTTTTGAATATTTCTTTTTTTATTCCCTTGTTTTAAAAAGTTATCTTTTTAATTATTTTATCTAAATCTGGAAAAGGGGTTAATCTTATGGACATTTTTTTGGTCGGACAACTAAAAAGACGAATTTTCTTTAAAAAATTTTAATTTTTAATTCGAAATAATTATTTTTCTATCAAAAATAAAGAATTTTTAACCAAGTACAGAAATTTTTAATCCTGTATTTGAATATTATTATAAATCAAAAACAGTTTAATTGCAGCAAAAATATGCATTTTTAACAAAACAATTTAATTTTAACCAAAAAAGATTTGTTAGTTAAGAAACAAAAACAATTGAATCCAACATATTAAATTTTACGTGAAATTTTTATTCTAAAATGACGAGTTTTTTTACATTAGAAATATATTTACAACCGGAAAATATGAATTTCCAAACTGGTTAATTTTTATTTATATAGTTTAACTAAGCTTGTCAATTCTTAACATTCATGTAATAACTTTCAATTAAAAATTTTTTTTTAGGTAATAAAGAAAATATTTTAACCAAACTGTTAAACTTTCAAGCCAAAAAGACGAATTTTTTACAATAGAATGAATGAAATTGTTAACCAAAAAGGACGAATTTTAATTCTAGCATTTTTTACAAAAATATATGCCAAAAAATAATAAATATTACTGGTTTTTTATTATGTATTCGAATTTAAGTAGAAGAAGGAGAGAAAAGGGGAAAATACTTTGTAGCTTGTAATAAATGAAATAGGAATTTTGTTAATTTATAGACTAATGAAAAATAATATAAAAAATGAGCGTTAAACTTTATTTTCTATACGTTTAAAATATTAGGTTAAAAAACTGGAAATTTTTGTTAAAAAATAACGTTAATTTTCTGCTGTACACTTTTTTTATTTTAGGTTACGAATTTTTAAACCCAGACTATATAAAGTGTTTTGAACTATGCAACATTTTAGGCCCTCAAGAAATTATAAAATTGTATTCTCATTGTAATTGCAGTTTTATTTTCTAAAACTAACTTTATCAAAGTTCCGCTTATATTCAATTAACAGAATTTTTTATTTATTTTCATTTCCTGACTTTATAAAATTTTAGTAAAAATTGGGGGTGGGGGTTGCAATATCTTAAATGGGGAGGTACGTTGCAGAATTGCTGAATGACCCCTCAAAATAAAATAGACAGTACTAAATCATAATAGGAAATTTTTAATAATAGTAACAATAATTTAATATTATTTTATAATTAACGAATATATTTTGCATTTTTTATTTAAATTTTCATTTTTATTTAATTTATAAATTCTTATTAGATATATGAGGTCATGATTTAAAATAAAGGACCACACAGTCGACAGTGTTTTCTCATTTCTTCAATACTCCCCTTTTATAAGCACTTAGATGCCATTCTACGGTGTGGGAATGGAGCAGTTTCCTTTTTTTTCTTATTCAAAGTATGCCCAGTACTTCGAAATAGCTCTTTAATGTCCCCTGCCACCTACTTGAAACCCCGTTTTCCCTCGTGAGTGCTGTAAGAATTTAAAGTGGCGCAAAACCACCAACGCTTCCGCATAACTTACTCATAACTCGCTTCTTCGAAATCTTGCCATCTTCGGACACCCCTGACCATCTTTCCCCACTTTTAAATTTATTTATCACATATATTTTTAAACCTCTGAAAGAAATTCTTCAAAAGCCGTTTAAATATTTCGTGAAAAGGTTGAAATCATTTTCAGTTTTAGGGTTTTTTATAATGAGACAGAAACCCTTATGGTTTTAGAGGATAGTAAGTGAGGAGAATAATGAGAGGAAGAGTAGGGAAATAAATATGAATTAAGGGATTGGAAAGTAGGGTGGAAAAGTACTGGAAATGAGAGATAGGCAGTAGGGTAAATGGTGAAAGAAAAAGTGGAGAAATAAGAGCTGGGAAGGTGGGAAAAATAATAGGTGCACAAGTAGGGGGAATAAGGGTTTGAAAGTAGAGGAACAAAGAATTTTAGGAGAAATTAAGAGTACTAAATGTTAGGGGTAGTAGAGGAAATTAGGGAAACTCAAGTAGGGGAAATTGTGGGAGAGGAGTAGGACAAGTGAGAGAGATTGGAACTAGGGATATGAGGGTTAATGAAGGATAGTGGAAGTAAAAGGAAATTCAGAGAGGGGAATTGGTTAAAGTGGTAAGAAGAAAGGGGAAATAACGATGGAGTGGGGAAATAGAATAAATCATAGTTAACTAGGAGTTGAAATGTTTGCAACATTTTATGTTTTAGGGTTTTTTATAATGGGACAGAAGCCCTTACAGTTTTATATGAGAGTAAGTGAGGAGAATAATGAGAGGAAGAGTAGGGAAATAAATATGAATTAAGGGATTAAAAAGTAGGGTGGAAAAGTACTGGAAATGAGAGATAGGCAGTAGGGTAAATTGTGAAAGAAAAAGTGGAGAAATAAGAGCTGGGAACGTGGAAAAAATAATAGGTATACAAGTAGGGTAAATAAGAGTTAGAAAGTAGAGGAAACAAGTATTTTAGGGGAAATTGAGAGTACAAAAGGTTAGGGGTAGTAGAGGAAATTAAGGAAGCGCAAGTTGAGGAAATTGTGGGAGAGGAGTAGGATAAGTGAGAGAGATTGGAACTAGGGATTTGAGGGTTAATGAAGGATAGTGGAAGTAAAACAAAATTAAGGGAGAGTAATTAGGTGAAGTGGCGAGAAGAGAGGGGAAATAACAATGGGGCGGGGAAATAGAATAAGTCATAGTTAACTAGGAGCTAAGGAAAAGTATGGAGAAAAATGAGGTGATGAAGTAGTGGACATTGTGAGAGGGCAAGAAATGGAAAATGAAGGATGGGAATGTGTGGAAAATAAGAGGTGGACTCGTAGGGTAGTGCGGGTTAGTGGAGAATAGAAAAATCAGGATTTGTTAGAGAAGTGGGGTAATAGATGAGTTGGCTGGAGAAGTAAGGAGTGGAGGATCTAAATTAGGAAGAATTAAGGGAATTAAGGTAAAGCGATGGTCGAAGTTTAGGTAGGGAAATTAGGAGCACTATGGGAGGAAAAGCGTAAGAGAAGAATATTTTAAAGACCTAATAATATTCTTAATAGGCTAATTTGACTAATTTGTTAAAGTCGCAATTTTTCTAAAAGGTGTTTTAAATCACAGGGTAATCGCAAACTAAAGAAAACCTATAAATTAAGGAAAAGTCAGAAAATTTAATTATTTACGAAAAGTCAGGGAAAAATCAGGAATTTGAAAAAAATCTTGCAAAAGTCATGGAATTTTTATAAAAGTCACTTTAAATAAATATCAAGGATAGTAAATTTGAGATATATTTGGATATTTATTTAAAATTTTTTTTATTTTGCTTATAAAGGATCTCTGCTCAAAATTTTAGAAGATTAAGATTCTGGTCTTTAAATTTTTTTTCCAGTTGCTTTCTCCTAACGATTATGTTTTTAGTTACATAGTTTATTATAAGGTTGAAATTTCAACAATTTTGTTAAAAAATCATTCTTTTTGTTTAGGCATTTAGCATTG
>JAAAKG020136787.1:0-13088 GCA_010014905.2 Druon quercuslanigerum
ACAGATATACGTGCACAAACACATGTACATACGATCTACTTAAAAGACCATTTATACACGTCGCTAGCTCTGGGTATATATTGCCGTCTACTTCCAATTGCGTTGACCGACCCTGTGGCAACTATACTAACCTTCCTGACATTTCCACCTATCCTATAATGGCCATGACGTCATGATAAATACTGCGTGAAATAACTTCCAGTAGCTGTTTTCAGTTTTTTTTAATTTTCTAGAATTTTTGATAATTTAATTTCCAAATGACGAATTTTAAAACAAACATTTATATATGAGAGAGAAAATTGAAATTGTAAACCATTATTTAATAAAAAAGGCAACAATTCTCTTCTTTGGTTTCTTACTACATGTTTTGAAAATGACAAAAGGATTATATTCATAAACCCTTGACCATATTCATTACATTTTTATTCGTTGTCCTTGACCATGTATTCATGTAAGAATAGAGACTAATAATTTTATACGTTATCAATCTTGTAAATCTAAATTTCAAAATAAGTAATTTAATTTGATGATAAAATTTACTTCTGAAGGTTTTCAATTATTACTGATAAAAGTAAAACAAATTTAAGTGTAATGTTTCTTAATATTAAAAAATAATTTAAATTACCGATACGGACAATATGATTTTTGGGAAACGTTTTAAAATGAATTAGAATTTTGTTAGAAGATTAATTACTAGTTTTAAATATATCAAAATATATCGAAAAAGAATCTGAAATATTTTAGGACAAGTTTTTTAAATTTTGCTAGATTTAATAATTTTTTAGGAATTATTTCAAAATATATTTTGATAATTTAGAAATTTTGAAAAGATTCAAAAGTAATTAATACAATTTTTAACAAAATGTAGATTTTTGAAAATTTTGAAATAAAATATTTTCTTTAAATTTTCGGAAAAATTTAAATTGATTTTTGTTTATTTTTAAATCTTAAATAATTGGAGAAAATATTTTAAAATAATTAAAAAATGTTTTAATCATTTCCTGAACTTTCGAAATAGAATGCAGAAAATTTTTGCTTGTTTTTTAAATGTTGCAAAATTTAATAACTTTTTAGGGATTATTTTAAAAGATATTTTGAAATTTTAGAAGTTTTGAAAGGATTAAAAAATAGTTTATCATATTTTTAACAAAATGTAGATTTTTGAAAGCTTTCAAATAAAAATTTGAAGCGTGTTAAGGATTTTCAATGGTTATACGATATTGAAATATTTTCTTAAGATTCCAGGAAAAATTTTAATTGATTTTTTTGCTTTCTAAATTTTAAATAATTGGCGAAAATATTTTTAAATAATTAAAATTTTAAATTACGCATACGGACAATATGATTTTTGGGAAATTTTTTAAAATGATTTACCATTTTGTTAGAAGATTAATTATTAGTCTTAAAGATATCAAAATATATCGAAAAAGAATCTAGAATATTTTTTAGATAATTTTTTTTAATTCTGCAAGATTTAATAACTTTTTAGGGATTATTTCAAAATATATTTTAAAATTTTAGAAGTTTTGAAAAGATTCAAAAATAATTTATAACATTTTTAACAAAATATAGATTTTTTAAAATTTTTAAATAAAATTTTGAAACTTGTTAAAGATTTTGAATGGTTCTATGATACTAAAATATTTTCTTAAGATTCTAGGAAAATTTTAAATTGAATTTTCTTATTTTTAAATCATAAATAATTGGAGAAAATATTTTTAAATAATTAAAAAATGTTTTCATCATTTCCTGAACTTTCGAAATAGAATACAGGTAATTTTTGCAATTGCTTAAGAATACAAAATGTTAGAAAAAATTCGTATAAATTTAAGAAATATTTAGAAGGTTCAGAAAAAAAATTATGTTAATCTTGAAAATATTTCAACAAATGTGAAATAAAATGTAGATTTTTCAATATTAAAAATAAAAGATTCAGAAGCATTTTGAGAACTTTGAAAGGTTTCAATAAAATGAAAAATTCTATTATGATTTCTGGAACTATTATTAATGATTTTTTATTCTACTATATTTATTCACATGAATATGTTAAAAGACATAAAAAAATCCTAAATATTTCCAAAATTATCAAAAATGAATCCGGAAGATTTCAAGACAATTTTATGAATAATTGGAGCTAGAATAAAATATATATTTGAGAATTTTATAAATATTCAAGATATAAAAAAAACTAAAATAAATCTTTTAAAAAATTATTTCTCTCGAGAAACATTAAAAAATTATATTTATATAACTTTCAAGTATATAAACAAAGATAAATAAAAAATGAATTGTTATTTCAAATTTTTTATTTTGTATTAAAAACTCTTCTGCTCTAATTATAATTTGGCTAAAACTTCTTTTTCTTCGAATGAAAAATCTTTTACATTGAAAACTGGACATTTTTATTTGCAAATTTATCCCTTTTGGTGGAAAATTAATATTTTCGAAATGCAATTGCAAATTGGTTTAAAATTAGGAAATTTTTTAATTTCTGATTTATAATTGAAATCCTTTTTATTTTTCATTAAATTTTCAAATATATTTATTTAGATCTCATTTTAAATTTAAATTACTGATACGGACAATATGATTTTTAGGAAAATTTCTTAAAATGAATTACCATTTTGTTAGAAGATAAATTTTTAGTCTTAAAGATATCAAAATATGTCGAAAAGAATTTGGAATATTTTAGGATAGTTTTTTTTTTTAATTTTGCAAGATTTAATGGTTTTTTTAGGAATTATTTTAGATTATTTTAAAAATTTTAGAAGTTTCAAAAAGATTCAAAAAATAGTTTATAAAATTTTTAACAAAATGTAGATTTTTCAAAATTTTGAAATAAAATTTTGAAGCTTTTTAAGGATTTTGAATGGTTATACGATACGAAAATATTTTCTTAAGATTCCAGGGAAAAATTTAAATTGATTTTTATATTTTTAAATCTTGAATTGCAGAAAATATTTTAAAATAATTTAAAAATTTTTTAATCATTTCCTGATCTTTAGAAACAGAATGCTAAAATTTTGAGAACATTTTTGCAATTGCGTTAGAATAAAAAATGTTAGAAAAAATTCGTATAAATTAAGGAAATATTTACAAGGTTTGAAAAAACACAAAAATTATGTCAAAATTGAAAAGATTTCAACAAATTTTAAATCAAATGTAGATTTTTCAATATTTAAAATAAAATATTTAGAAGCATTTTGAGAACTTTAGAAGGTTTCAATAAAATGAAAAATTTTTATTATGATTTTTGGAAGTATTAATAATGATTTTTTATTCTACTATATTTATTTAAAAGAATTTAAAATATTTTCAAAATTAAGAATTTTAGAAATTTTCAAGATATAAAAAAATTATAAAACAAATATTTAAAAAAATTTATTTTTCTCGAGAAACCTTACAAAAGTATATTCAAGTAAATGAACCAAAAAACATAAAAAAATGAATTGTTATTTAAAATTTTTTATTTTGAGTCAAAAACTGTTCTCCTCTAATTATAATTTGGCTAAAACTTTTTTTCTTTCAACGAAAAATCTTTTAGATTGAAAATTGGACATTTTTATTTGAAAATTCATCCCTTTTGTTAGAAAATTAATATTTTTACATACAATTGCAAATTGGTTTAAAATTAAGAAATTTTTAAATTTTTAAATCAAAATCCTTTTTAATTTTCATTAAAGTTTTAAATATGTTTGTTTAGATCTCATTTTTTCGTTGAAAATTAAACTACTTTGTTAAACTATTTTCGTTCAAAAGTTATCTCTTTGGGTGAAAATGTAACTATTTTTCAAAAATGAATTTTTTTCAATTCAACTGTTTCTGATTCAAAAATTAAATTATTCTTTTTGGATTGAAATATCAATTATTACATTTTCTGAGGAAAATTAACCTTTTTGTTAATAATTTAAATAAAGGGTTCAAAGGTGACCTATTTTATTGAAATATCGATTTTCTATTAGGCTAGGTAAAAAAATCGGATACCGAAATATATGGAAAAGTAGCGTATGAGGAACCTGAGAAAGTATAATTAATTTGTATTTAATCCACAGATGACTTACTTTTGCATTTCAACAAAATATATTTGAATAAATTCTAATTTTTGTAATTTGGATATTTTTTAGATGTAATTTTTTACATTCCTGATGGTAAAAATACGCCAGGAAAAAATTAATTAGTCTAGGAAATCATAAGAGTAATTACAGTGAATTTTTTATAACTTGGGTTATTGATTTTTTAAAATTATTCTTTTTTAACCGATTAAAAATATTATTTTCAATATATAAGGGTGGTATAATACTAAAATTATTGTAGAAAAAAATAATATTTAAAGTCAGTTGAAAGAGAATAATTTTTAAAAAATCATGATTTCTTGGACTATTTATATTTTTTTGGCATATGTTTATCAGTTAAAACGCTCTAGAACGCTCTGATGGGCTATTAATGAAAATCTTTAAAAATTTCAGGATTCGGAAATGTAAAAAAAAATTGACATCCACGAAAACATCAATATTATGAGAATAAGAACTTTATCAAAGATATTTCGTAAACGCGCACACCTTAAGCGTTTATCGATCGCATTCAAATCGATTATTTTTTGTCAGGGTCCTCATATGCTACTTTTCCACATAATTCTATTTCGGATTTTCAAAATTTTATTTTTTCGCCCATTATTTTTTATACATCTAAAATTTGCAAATAGCTTTTCGAATTCTTTCAAGAACCTTAGAAAAATTTTATTTATTTGAACTTAAAAGAGAATATTGAAAAACCCTAAAAAATGGATATGTATTCGAATTTTTTATTTTTTTCCCATAATTATTTTGTCCCTCAAATGCAGAAACTACACTTTTTTATAAGAAACTAATCATAACTCTCATTTTAATTAATACAAATTCCTTTTAAAAACATTCCACTGAAAATGTTGATTCCGGAACGTGATAAATACAATCTCTATTCTACAGAAAAGGAAATTATAATTGGCTTTTGTTTACTTAGTAATTAATTAAGTAAGTAACATTGCTTAATCCTGTATAAGAACTTCCAATTCCCAGACAAGAGATCATACTATATTTCCCTGAATATTGCATTTCCCGTGCAACGTAAATCATCGCTTTTTGTCCACAAGTCTTTATATCCAAACAGGTTTTTTTCTTTGCAAAATCATCTCGTATATAAGTTTAACTCCAGAGTGCAGAAACGCCATTCCTAAGTGAATAAACCAGAAGAGTATTTATTTTCTTTCCTAGAGGTACAAAAATATTTTTGTACAAAATGTCGTTCCTCTCTGTGGTTTTCGTTGTTGGTATTTTGTCAGTTGTTGGGGCAGATGAGGACGTGTATCCTGATACATGGATTCATATTGATGTAAAACCAATAATTGACAATAATCGACTTTTTAAAAAATACACGGAATGCATTATTGCAGATGAAAATAAAGGATGCCCGAAGGAGGCGATACAATTGAAACGTGAGTTTTATTTATTTATTTTTTGTGTAACTATAAATAGAACATTGTGCGTGGTATCTGCGCGCTAATTATGTCTTTTTATTATAGCAAGAAAATTCCTGTAAGTGCAATATGAATAACGCATTTTTTATTATTCACTTAAAATTCTTTTAAATTAGCAGATTATTTTTCTTATTATAAAATATGTCTCACTACATCTCGACAATATACACTTTTTTTTAAATTAAACAAAAAATAACAAATACATTTTCAAGGAATTTTCAGATTAAATCATATATTTTTGGTTGATGATTTATTATTTTAGTCAAATAATTAACTACTGAAAATGAATTCTTTAAACTTAAAATTTAACTATTTTATGGATTTGATTTAATACCTATTTATTTTCTTCGCCTTGAAATTCAGTTATACGGTTGACAATTTTGGTATTTTGTTGAAACTTTGTCTTTTGTAAGTAGAATATTAAGCTTCTTGAATAAAAATTCATCTTTCTACCTAAAAATTAATTTTTGTTTTTGAAATTTAATTTATTAGCTTAAAAACAGTTTAAAAATTGAAAATTTGGTTTAATATGTATGCAATTGTTAACTATTAATATTTTTTCATAGAAAATTAATTTTTTGGTGAAAAATTTCTTTCTTTGGTTGAAAATTGTTTTTGTTTTTAATTTACTGAAAATTATAATATTGCATTTTTTGACGAAAATTGATCTTTTTTTAAAGAAATGTTCTCAGTTTGAAAGTCATCTGTTTAATTGAAAATTTATCTGCATTAAAAATTTAACAATTGTGTTTTATTTATTATTTTATATATATATTATATATTTTATTATTTAAATTGAAAATTCCACTTGTTTAAAAATTAAAAAATTATCCTTTTTAATTTAAAATGAAGATTAACTTTTTGTTTGAAGATTTAATATTTTAATTAAAAAGTAATTACTCAGCTTCAAAATTTATCTATTTCCTTAAATATTCTTTTTTTTAATTAATTTTTTTATGTAAAAATTCAACTATTTGATGTTCGGTTTATCATTTATCTTCTTTGATTGGAAACTCTGCTATTTGGTTGGAAATGTTTGTATTTTATCGAAAGGTTATCTTGTGTGGTAGAATATTATCTTTTTGTTTAAAAATTCATCTTTTTGACTTAAAATTAATTTTTTTAGTTGGAAATTAAAATAATAGCTTAAAATTATTTAAAAAATTTAAATTTGCTTAAAAACTTAAATATTTTAATATAATATTAATACAAAAAAACCTTAATATAAATATTCTTTTTCGTGATTTATTTGACTCCTAGTGATTATATTTTTAATTCCAAAAATTATTATTTGGTTGCAATTCATATTTTGGTGTTGAAAATTTAACTGAGATCTTTTTTGAAGCAAATTCACTGTTTTTAAAAAATTCATCTTTCTGGATTAAAAATGCAACCATTTTTGTAAATAATCACCTTTTTGTTAAAAATTTGGTTAAAAACTCATTTTCTTGGGTTCAAAATTAATGTTTGTAACTATAAATTAAAATATTCCATTTAGAAGCCTTCAAATAAAAACAAATAATCACATTGGTAAAAATTTCATTATTTCTATTTTTTTTTCTCTTCGTCATTTTTTTATGTTTATCTCGTTGGTTAAAAATACGACTATTTTGTCAAAAATTTATATTTTTTTCCACTGGAATAAAAAATCTTTTTTGATTCAAATTCAGCTATTTTGTTTAAAAATTCGCCTTTTTCGGTTATATTCAAATATTTTTTTATTTTAAATTACAATTTTTTTAGTTGATGTATCTACGATTACATTTTTCGTTTAAAATTCATCATTTTATTTAAAAATTCATCTGATTGGTTAAAAGTTTAAATAATTGGTTGAAAACTCAGGTTCTTTGGTTCAAAATTTTCAAAATTTTATAAGAAAACTATATTCTTTAATAAATTTTTTTTATTGAATGACGGTTCAACGATTTGGATGGACCTTCTTTTCTTTCTTGACTGAACAATTGTTATCTGTTAAAAATTCGTTTTTTCGGTAGAAAATTGATATTTTTGGAATTAAAATTTAACTGCAGAGTAAAAAATTCGTTTTTTTTTTTGTTCAAAATGAGCCTTTTTGGATAAAATAAAAACTATGTGATTAAAAAGTTGTCTTTTAAGTTACCAAGTTTATCATTTTAGTTTAAAATTCATCTCTTTGATGAAAATTTAACTTTCCAGTTAACGAATCTTTTTTTTTTAGAATCTTCATGCCCTTAGTGAAAGTTTTAACTATTTTGTTCAATCATTTTTTTGTTAAATATTAATTTTTCAAACTGAGAATGTGACCATTCCATTTTTAGTTAAATACTGATTTTTAAATCGGAAATTCCACTTGTTTAAAAATTTGAAAAATGATCCTTTTTTAATTGAAAATTTGTTTTTCCCTTCATAGTTCAACATTTTGTACGATTTGTTTTTCTTTCTTGACTCACAAATCTTATCTTTCATTTCGAAAATCCATATATTGATTAGAATCTTCAACTTCTAGGTTTGAAGTTAAACTACTTTATTCAAAATTCATTTTCTTGGTTGAACATTTATCATTTTAGATAAAAATTGCATCATTTACCGAAAATCACTTTTTTCTTAAATGAATTTTTTAATAAAAATCTAAGACTCTTATATTCGGTTCAAAATTTATTTTTTTTAGCATAAAATATAATTATTTGTTTGATAACTCATGTTTTTGTTGAAAATTTTTCTTTTTGGTTGGAAATTTAACTTTTTGTTTTGGAAATTCAACTTTTTTGTGTCAAATTGATCATTTTGCATCAAAAACTAATCATTTATGATATAAAAGTAATCTTTTTTCGTTGAGATAAAAAATATTTTAATTTAATTTTGGATTTTCTTAACTCCATTAATAAAAAAAAGATATGTTTAAAATGTTACAAGGGAAAAATTCTAGTGTTTGAATATTAATGGTGCGGAAAAAATTATGTATAATTCAGGGAGTTTCAAAAATTAGGTTTTTCGGCCACCCTGTAAATATTATATTGCGGTTTCACATAAAAATTTTTTTTTCAAATTTAAACTTTTTTCGAAACAAAATATTCGGGATCAGAGAGATTTTTTCTTTGACATTCAAACGAGGTTGTAACAAATAATTTAAAAACTTCCTTAAGTGCAGCAAGATGATCAACATTTTGAATTTTGGAAATTTTTTGAAAAGGGAAAAAGCACTTCCATTATAGAGAATAATTTCAAAAATAATTATACACAGTTTGCGATTAACAAATATGATAGTCTGATTTTTCAGATAAAACTATTGTCTAAAAACTTTTTCCTGCGTTTCTTTGTTTTCGTTATAAACTTGGAGATTTGATTTTATAAAAAAATCTCCAGGCCACAAAAATTTTTTGACACGCTTAAAAGAAAAAAGATAACTTTAAATTTAAAAAAGAATTCTAAGTGGATTTTCACTGATTGAAATCCGGAAAAAAGTCACTGATTCGAGTTGAGAGAAAAATGTTTCATTCTTACTTATAAATTTTTATTTCAAGTTTTTTCAATTACTTCTTTTTCTAGGTCTTTTGCCGGAAATTTTGGAAACAGATTGCGCCAAATGTACTCCAGCTCATATAGAAAAAGCAAAAGAAGCAGCGACACATGTTTGTAACACACGAAAATCTGAGTTCATTGCAATCAACAGAAAAATTGACCCCACCGGTGAAATTCGTAAACGTTTTGAATCCAAGTTTGGAGGAGTTCCTGAATGTGATGATCTGCGTGTATAAGCTTAAACAGTAAAATTATTTTTACAATAATTTTTAATATAAGTCTATACTTTAATTTTGATATTTTCGTCTACCACAATCACTGTAAAATTAAAATAAAGTAACAAAGTTTTAATTTATTTATGATGAGTACGGAAAAATATTTACAATTCTTAGAAATCAAAAAAAAAGTTTTCTTCAAACCTGTTGAAAAAATTAAATTAAATTTTTTCGTCAAAATTAAAAAAAATTTTGGTAAATAATAAAATGAAACCTAATATTAAATCGTACGCTTCTTCCTGCCATACCTTAAAGTTTCATTTAAATTTATTTTACGATTTTAGAAAAACGGAAAATGCAAAACTGTAAAGCCAAAATTCAAAATGGCCTGATATTTCTGACGTATACTGCCCCTTTAAAAAATATTTTTATTATATTTTTTAATGATAGACCCTATAGGACTTTTAGATGATGAGAATTTAATTTAATTCATAACTGAAGATACTGAAATTTGAATTAAAATAAATTTTGTAGTATTGAAACTCTTTTTCATAATCATTACAAAAAAACGATTTTTAAGTCAAGTCGTTTCTAACAACTAATTAATACTTATATGTATAATTTAAAGTGCTTATAATTTTTACTCAATGTAACAACTTTAACAACAACTCATTAACATTCTTATAATTAATAAATAAATAAAAATTAAGAATTAAAAAGGAACCGAGTTTTCAGTTGCTGAAAACTGATATTAAGCTCGATTGTCATCAGGTGATGGTTCCAGATATTTTCGTCGGTAAGTACCCTCGGGATCATACTTCTTCGCGAGTTTTTCAAACCTCTCTGGTTCAAATTCTCTGAAATAAAAAAATGATTATTCATTATGTTAAATTTTATATCACAATTGTAATCCTAAATAACAAGCCATTTTAAAATGAAAAACCTAGAAATAATTCAGTTTTCGAAATTGAATAATTTTGCATTCAATCATAAATATTAAAATTTTAACTAACTTAAGTGAAAAGCTTTAAAAATGAAAACATTTAAAATTAAACAATTGAAAATTTAAATTATATTAATTTTTTTTTAAATAAATACAAAAAAGTAAAATAAAAATAAATTTCAATTTTAAAAATGTATCCAAATGAGAATTATTTTAAAGTTCAACATAGAATAGGGGTGACTGAAAAATTCCCAAAAAAGATAATATTTGAAATAGAAAATTGACGAAATTATAAAATCGCCGAAATAGAAATATCTTGAATAGGAAACTTCTCGAAAATTATAATTCCCGAAAAGTTTATAATATTATCGAATTAGAGAATTCCTGAATATTAAAATTCCTAATAGTTCATTATATTATAGAATTTGACAATTTTCAAATCAATGAATTCGTGACAAAAATTGTCTAATTAAAAAATTCTCCCACACTCTGAAATTCTTGTATTTAAACACTTAAAAAATGTTTTTTTTATCACTATTATTTATTTATTAACAAAACAGCAATGAAATATTTCGATAAAACATTTTTTAGGTATTTAATTTATCTTAAAAATAGTTAAATTTGTTACTAATGAGATGAATTTTTAATTGGATTTAAAAATCTTAAATAAAAAAATTATTTAAATAATTTTTAACAAAAAGAAATAGACTCCCAAGGAAAATGTGATAGTTGATATTTTAATCAAAAAAGATAAATTTTGAAAAGAATAGGTAAATCGTCAACCGAAAGAATAAACTTTTGACAAAACAATTGAATTTTAAACCAAAAATTATACATTTAAAGAAAGTGGTTAATTTTCCACAACGTTAAAATTCGGAATGAAATATTTGAATTTTTCGATTTTTCGATCATTTTTCGATAAAAAATTAAATAAGGTTTCAAATAAAAATGATAAATTTTCATTAACAAATTAAATAGTTACATTTTCAATTTAGAAATACATTTTTTTACCAGAAAAAAGCGTATTTTTTATTAAGTTTGATCTCAGTGCCAACTTAATAGTAAAATTTTCTAACAAATTAGTTAAGTTAAAAAAATGACTTTTGAAAAGTTATTGGAAATCCTACAAAGTAGATTAATTTTTTAACCAAGGAATTAAATTTTTTTCCAAAAACGTGAATTTTTAACAGAAAAGATTAATTTTCCATTGAAAAAGACAAGTTATCCACAAAATGCATGAATTTTCAAACAAGCATTTGAGTTGTTAAATTTGTAAATAAAAAAGATAAATTTTGAACAAAAAAATGATTTTTCAACAAAATAGTTAAATTGCCAATCAAAGACATGATTTTTTAACCAAAATTATGTAACTTCAAGTGGAGTAGTTGCATTATCATTTTAAAAAATTTTAATATAAAATCAACGACTTTTCAAACAAAATACTTAATTTTTCTACTCAAGAAATTAATTTTCAAGTAAAATTATTTATCTTCTATCTTTATTTCAAAAACTCAAAAAAGTTATTTTTTCTCATGCATTTTACATAGCTGAAACCAGAAACTGTTAAAAAAATTAGGGAATTTCTTTTTTTCGGATTTGGAATTGAAATAGGAGGGATCGTTGCCCTCCAAAAAAGTGTTTTTGAGCCAAGTTTTTTTGTTTTTTGACTTATTTGTGACACAGTTTTTGTGCAAATCTAGTGTTATTGTTACGTCAAGGATTAATGGAAATATTTCGCAAAGTTTAAAACCAAAAACTAAACAGACAGAAAGAGTATCAAAACCAAGAAAAAAATCAGAATAAGTGCGTCACCACGGCCTCGGTTCTGAGTAAAAAGGATTGTTTCGAAACACAAGAACAAACGAGTGAGTAATCAAAAAGCCGCACCGTACTCTTTTTTTCTATTATACAATTATTCTTATGTTTTCTTTTAATTCAGGACTTCATAAAATTTTAAAGGAAATCCAATTGTTACGAACGGAAGTACGAGAAATAGCTGAAAATCAAAAGGCGATAAAAATTATGATTGAAATTGATAAGAGTTGTAGCTACAATGGAAAAAAGAGTTTTAAAGAAGAATGAAACATCAAACTTCCGTTGAACAATGTTAACGATTTCAAAGACCTTAATGAAAAGTTACAAACGAATGAAGAAATGCTGAAATATATAGTTCAGTTTATTGATTGTTTTATGATATTATATTATAAATATGAACAAAATTATAAAAAATTAATAAGTTCTAAAAATGGTTACTAACGGGAATTCTATCTGGGCCAGGTCGGGTACTGATTGGGCAGCCAGATCGGGCGCCAGATCTGGCTCCGAACGGGCCGTTTGCTTCATCGGCGATTGGGCCCAGGTGACAGATAACAATATGTGCGGCGCACATTGTTTTTGCACTCAATGTTAGTTCAAAATAGCAAGTTACACTTTAACCAATTTTTTTATGAAAAGGTTTAAATTATCAGCTGGATTGGTTACCCTGATTATTATTATAACACCATTAGGCCGTTTCCCTTTCGGGGTAAGCGTGACTCGCTCGGTGGGGAGGGGAGTAGTGCGAGGAAGGGGTTATAAATTTTTTAGATTGATCTGGAATTCTCGTGTTATTTATTTATTTAAATAACAAGTTCATTCCGCAACACTGCTCCGACCCAGGTTGCTGATCAATCTCTTTAGCAATCACCCCAAGTGAAGATCCTCACAAAGTCGCCATGTGAGGTTCCCCACTTGGGTCCATTAGTATACAAGGTCTTTTGTTTCAGGCGTCATTCTCTCTACTGACACTCTTAATATTAACTATTTTCCGCCATACCTTTCTGCCCTGGCATACTTCTCTAGCTTTCTTTAACGTCCATGCATTTTTTCATGCAGGCTCTCGCGATTCTATGGCTTCTTATGTCCCTTCTAACTAGGGTCT